>PTEX01000546.1:0-27890 GCA_003342815.1 Eudromia elegans | reverse complement strand
GGGACGCGACGGGCGCTTGCGGCGGCTCGGGGCGCGCGGGGCGGCGCGGGGAGCCGAGGCGTCCCCGCCAGCCCGGGCGAGGAGGAGCGAGCGCGGCCGCTGCCGGCGCTCTCTCCGGGGCACCGGTGAATGAGGCGGCGGAGAGCGGGGGCGAGGAAAGCGCTAAACCCTAAAGCCCCGCGGCAAAAATCCCTGTTAGGGGCAGGGGCTCGGGAGGGAGCGGGACCGAGCGGGGCTGGATGTTGGCAGTCCTGCTGGAGTGTGCGGGCACCGAGGGTAACCCCTAGCCCCCCATAACGAGAAAGGTAGAGAGATGGACCCTACGCTTTCGGATGCCGGCTTGTTTTTTGTTTACTTTTTCCCTTCTAGCCCCTGCTAAATGTGGATTTAGTGAGCGAGCTCAGATGGCGGGTGCTCCATTGTCCCTTGCTTGAGCGTAAACCTTAGTTTTGCTGCCTGTGGATTTTTGTTTCTTGAAAGGACCTTTCGGGGTAGCTCTTGCATCTCTCAAAATGAAGCCTTTGTATTTTTGGGTCAGTTATAGCCAATATTGACCTTCTTCTGTTTGATAAAAGGGACTAAACTGCTGCCTCACTGAGAGGACCATTAGAGACTTTATCTTTTGCTACATGTAGCTGACTCTGTTCAACACACCCGTTCCCCCCTCCCCCTCGAGATCCCTCTAAAGATTTTTCCAAAATGAAGAAATTCAATTTTCGCAAAGTTCTGGATGGTTTGACTGCCTCGTCCCCCGGTGGCAGCGGTGGCGGTGGGGCTGGTGGCGGCTCCGTGCACCCCGGAGCGACGGCAGGAGCTGCGGGGACTCCCCGAGACGAGATCCAGGAGACCTTAACTTCAGATTATTTTCAGATTTGCAAGGTAAGGGCTGTTTTGTTTTCTTTTTTTTTTCTTTTTTTTTTTTTTTTCAATAGGGAAATAACAAAAACTGCATTGGGAGGGGGTAACACGATACCAATACATCCTTAACTTGAGAACTGCAGTGGTTGTATAAGGACTTTGGCATGAAAGGATGGAAATCTTGATGATGTTTTTTCTTTCTGCTGCAGAATTGGGGTAGCCGGTAAATTCATAAAGAATTTAATTTCAGCATTGAGGGGCGATCTGGAGTTCATTCACAGACCCAAAACTAGAAACAAGATCATGAGCAGAAAAGCGAGTCATTAGGTGCTAGGATAAATAACATTTACAAGCCATTAAAAATCTTAAAGTGTTTGCATCTGCTCTCCCTCCTTCCTGCTCCCATCCTCTCTTCCTTTTCTTACCCCTTTTTTGAGGAAAAGGCATAAAAAGAGAGTTTTTGCAGCACATAGTCTTTTCATTTATTATTTGTGAGGGATTGAGTGTAGCTCCAGTTATTTTATTTTTAGTATTTACCCTGAAAATTATCCTTAGATAAAAATAAACTTAGGAGGAGTGCATAAATATCAAAAGTTTACATATTTTTTAGGAACTAGTTTTATGTATCGGTCAAGTAGAAGACGTAAGATATCCCTATGTTCACTATATTTTATGCCTGTTTTCTGCAACGAAGCTCTCAGCGATGTCCTTACATGCAAGAGTGAAATCAGTACAAACTAATTGGCACTTCTGACTAAGCCTAGAAGAGAAAACCACACTGTAAACCACTGTAGTGAACAACACTAGAGAAAAGTGAGATTATATTATGATCTTCTCATCTCTGCTGTTGTCTTTAACTTTCACATTAATTCTGTAGGCTTCGCTGGAATATAGCCAGTGTAAGGACACCCCTTGATTCGAGATTTTGGCTACGGTCAACTTCAGGACAGTGTCACTTTATGTGTTGGGGGGGGATGGAAGAAGGATAAACGAGCAAGACAACGCTGTGAAACAGTAGAGTGCGGGTCTGGTTCCTGGTGAAAAGCACTGCTTTCATAGCCTCAGACACCAGGGCTCACGTTCTCTTCTGTTTTCAGATTCAGCTCATGTCAAAACTCATATCAACTTCAGGGCAAGAAGCATGAGCCACCATGACTTAGAGAGCTTTGGAATAGGGTCTATAAAGATCCTAGCTGTGGGGAGTTTTACAGTCCTTTGCCACCCATGAAGGCAGAGTCAGGCCTTTTGAGTTAAAATCCACTTCATGTACACTGTATCTTACGAAATGCCAGACACTCCAGTACATGATGCTCAGGACAAAGATAATGGCAAGTAATCAAGATGCACTGAAATATCCCTCGAAGATCTGATACTCTGAGAATTCTGTGTAAGGCTAAAACTGACCACAGTTCCCTATGTTTAAATCATTTAATAATGGCTGTAATCTGTATTTTATGTGATATATTTTTATTTTGTGTGTGTATTTGCAAAAATAGGCAAAAGAAGATGAATTGTAAAGAAAAAAAAATTCCATATTTCCCTTCTTTGGCTTGATATTGCTTGAAGACAGTTTTGTGTTATGTTCTGATAGATCTGCATGGGAATATGAGTGCACTGGGAATACATCATCTTGAGAAGATTTCAGTAGGCAGTCATTGCCTCCCTTTTTAAATTAGAGGACTTAACTCTCAGGTTAACGTGTTCCCAGCAAAGTAAATATTTGTATGGAAGGGCTTTGGATTGCAGCAGCACTTGCTTATGGGTGCCTGGTACTGCAGAAGTCAACTGCGTGATGTACAAAACATCGGCTTCCTTTTTGCAAAGTGCAGAAGTATGCTAAAAGCAAACTTCCCCAAATACTTGGTGATTATGTGCACAAAATACTGCACGGCTTGTTCAACAAGCTCGCCTTATTCGGCTGTGTTGCAGTTCAGTACCTTAACAAACGTGTTAAACGAGCAGAAACCCCCCGGGCCCCAGTCCTGCGTTATGTAGTGGGCAAGTGGACTCGAGCAGCGGGACTCCACGCAGGCGCAGCTCTTGCTCTGCATGCTACGGGCTGAAGCACCTGAGCCATAATTTGTACCTCAGTCAATCTGTATTAAATTAAAATTAAAGCAAGTCACAACTAATCAAAGCTTTGCCTTTCTCACGCTTTTGTGGTGTAGAACTGACATTTCAGCTGCTGATTTTGATGTTAAGTTACATAAGTTATGTAGGCTGCGTGTTTAAGGACCCATGATCTGTGGTCCTGCTGCACACACAAGTGATTAAAGCTAATAGTAGATTTAGGTTATTATAATCTGCAGGATCAAGGCAGATGGACCCATGGTCTAAGTAATATCCTAAACCAGTTTCCATTTCTTTGCTGATTATTAAATCTTCATTTAGATGTGAAACATAAAAGCTGACTCATACGTAAGAATTAAGGGCCTTACCCTGCAGTTGTTACTTAAATAAATTGCCCTTTTGGAGTTTGTGGGAGGTCTTCTAGACTAAAAATACAGATTTGATGCTCTGTCAGAACACTGGTTTTATTAGTAACCCACCTGAAAGCTGCTTCTCCCTTTTGTGAGATTTTCAGGATTCTTGTTCCTACAGTGCCTTTTCGAGATGCGGATGAAACTTAATAGAAGTGAATTTGAATATTTCATTTTCATGCCGAGATTTTCATGAGTTGCTTCTGACATTTATTTTTCGCTGCTGAAGGTGACGCTAATGATTTTAAGAATAGAAATGAAATGTTCTTGAATGTATGACATAGCTGCAGCCTTTTCTTAATCATGATAAATTTGTGTCTTTGTAGCTGTACTCATGAACCAGTGGCACCCATTTAAGGGTATTAATGTAGTGATATGAAATTGTCAGCTCTATTTTGGGACCACAGCAACCTGAGGTATAGGAGGTATAGTTCATGCTGTATTTAGGGCTCTCCTTGGGGGCTTCGGTATCCATATGCAAATCATAAAGATATTGATTATAGTTCATATTAGCTGAATTGAATGTGTGAGATAATAGTGTTATGCCAAAATATACATATGAGACAGTAGAATGTTTTAGTAAAGTTTATATTCATTTTAATGAGAGCTAGTTTCCTTGTTAATCCTCCTTCGTATTTTCGTCTCATATATTTGTCTGATGAAAATTTTTTAGACCAGTCTTTGTTCATCCATAATTTGTAAAAATTGCCATACATCAGTATGAAGAAATCTCATATGCATATGGGATCTGTGAAGATCACAGCTAAGATATTGCAAATCATTTGAGTAGGACTTTGAGCAGTAAGAACATAAATGGGGGAGCTAGGGATTTCATGACTTTTGCAGAAGGTCAGTTGTTAGGGGACGATGCACTTTGGAGAAGACTGAGAATGAAAATGTACATTTTTTGAACATAGAGTGCATATTCTTTATGAAAGTGAGTCTCCCGAAAAGAACTACATGACTTGTCTTGAAGAAGGATCGTAGGGTTGAATGAGCATGATGTTAATAACTCTATGCACAAAAAAATTTGAAACCAAGACCTCAGCGAATAACACATTAACAGTTACACTTCATTAGGCCTTGTTTAATCCAGTCCAGTATGCATTCTGTAGCTATAGGCAGCAACCAGATATCCTGGAAAATGTTCAAGAACCACATTCAAGAGCCCCAGAGCAATCTTCTTCTAACAAATTATTCCCGAAAGTGATGGTTTTGTGACTACCTTTAAACCCTGAAGCATGAGATTTGTAGTCTCTCCAAAACTGGTCATTTATCACTGAGTAGCTTTGAGTTCCATAATAATCCTCTCATAATAAACACCCCTTTGAGTTTTGCTGTATTGCTTATATGGATAGTGTAGTCATAGATTCAGTGTGCACATTATCTAGTTCTTATTAAAAAAAAGACACGGAGGCCAGGACAGGTTAAGGATTTTGTTGGACCTGCTGTGGAAGCCCACAATTTGCTTACCAAGGTGCCTTCCTAATCCTGCTTCTCTGTGACAAAGGCAGGCCCTCAAGACTCATGCAGTCAGTAGCCATATTACAAAGACAACTTCCTTTTTTGTTGTTTTTATATTAGCATTTCTTTCCCCTGGAATCATTGGAATCAGAGGGTGTACTGTTCTATTTTTTTGGCTGAGCTATTTCACAGAATAAAGTTACCTAAAAATAGTCTGATATAGGCATTTCAAAGCTTATGATGCCAATTTAGATGCAGATGAGTTTTAAAGACCTGTTAGGTATTTTTATCATATAGGTTTCCCAATAGGATAGAGTAAGATTGTGATAGTGCTGTAAAGCCTGTGTTTACATACCTCGACTATCCATTTTTTCTTATAAACTGACCTTAGATGTTAACTTTCAGGGTTTATAGATGGTGATACTTTATTTAGTGATGCTATGAAGAGGAACATTCAGTCCCTCTGACAGCAGTTGAGCAGATAATTTTAAGTGTGGATGCAACATGAAGCTTCAAAGATAATAAAAGATGATTTCTGAAAGGAGAGTTTAAGAACAATTGTTTAATAGCACATTGATCTATTTTTGACTATAAAGGATTACTTTTGACCTTAAAAAAATCTTTGGAATCGTCTGTGCAGAGTGTTTTAATTAGGTTTAACTGTTTGGTTAATCCGTGCTGTTTCTGTGTTGTAAGATCATTCAGGGCCAAAATAAAGAAAATGTGCATGAAGCGCTGTATTTCAGAGAAGATCAATTTTAATATTAATTCGTACTTGTAACTACTCAGAATTCATTCCATACTCAGTTAGTGAATAAGATAAAACGTTGGGAAAGATTGCTCATATGTATCAGAATTTGAATCTAATTTTTGGTGCAAAACCAAACTCTGTTTAAAAGTACAGACAGAAGTGACCCTTCTGTAATTAGATGAAGGTTATTTTATGGGATATGTGATGAATGTAATGTATTTTTCTTTTTTATAAGTCTATTATTCTGCAATAAGGCTGATCTGTGGTAAGGAGTATAACATGCTGAAAGCTTCTTTTTAAAGAAATTTGAAGACAGTAAGCTGCCTATGGTAGTATAGAGGGATACACTATTTTGTCTCTTTTGCAAATAAAATACCAACATTTTCACATTGAAGTATTTGATTTGTTAACCAAATGTTAATCCTAAATGCATTAACGAAGAGCTATCAAGGCCAATACATGCAGTTACAGTCTCAAAACAATTTTATGGGAAATGTTAGGCTGCAGAATTAAACACTGCAGAATTTGAATGTCTTACAGTGCATTTGCTTGTAAATGCAACTTTTAATTACGTATTTCTTTTATATGTCTTATTTAGTAGAATGAATGTGTTTTGCTGAGTTGAAAACTCTTCAGTATTTCTTTGCATACTTATCATTCATGACATACCCTTATACCAAGTTCCCCTTGGGCTTTCTCAGCAGAAGTGCTCATCACTGTAGTTTTGAAAGCTTTATAAACATTAATGAATTGATTTTCACAATATTTCTGTGAGATGGAGGTATGATTATTCCCAAAGTAGAGATGAGGAAATGAGGCACAGAAAATGCGAAATGTCAGATTGTCAATGTCCACTATTTTTGAGTGTCCTGTTTGACCTACTGTGGATCTGATTTTTTTCAAATATACTTTGTAATTTTATATTATGTTTTCCATGTTCTGTTGTTTTTGTATTCTGCTGCAAATATTCTGCACATCTACAGAACAGCTTTTAAGCTGGCTATTCACGTTGTCAGTTTAGATGTCCACCCTCGGTAGTCTGAGTGGCTCTGAATTTCCTTCCCCCATTGAGCTAGATTGAAATGTTGTTTCAGGCTGGACCTCTGGACTGGACACAAGGTGTCTGAGTAGCATCACCTTGGGCTGGTCCTTCAGAAAATGAATGACACAGGATTAGCTTCCAGCTATATTGCTTATAAAACCAAGCTATAAGGGCAATGATAGAATTTGCTTTCTGTGATCCTCTATATCAGTTATACTTTGCTCCTTCCTATTTTGTACCAACTAGACAACTTTGACAGAAGTGCCTTTCTTATTGCATGCCATGAGTATGTCCATAGGAAAGACCACACTGTGCTATGCTTGGTGTGAGGCAAAAATTCTAATGACAGAAACAGAGACTCTATGTTTTTAGCAATATTCTTTTCATGTAATTTTTGTGTGACATTTCAAGTGTCTCTTTTTTTTTTTTTTTTTTTTTTTTTTAAATCTAAAGATTCCTTAGTCTCAGTAATGTGGAGTTCTTGGATAAAGATAGGAGCCTAGGATATACTAATTCCTCAAGAGAAACTGAGAAAGTCTCCCTTCAACAGGAATGCACCTAAGGATAGCTAACTTTAGGGGAATCTAGGGATCACTTTTTTTTTCACAGGATTATAACAGGATTACTTTACACTCTACTTTTCCTGAGGTGATGATGGAATTAGGAAATCCTGGAATATGTTGGAAATGGTGAAGGAAAAAAACCCCAACAAACAAAGCAACAACATGGACTGTAAGGAGGAAGAGTGTGTTTCTCAGTGCACGAAGAGTGTACCAAGTGCCTTCTCGCTCGTACAGAACAGGCCTCCAGCAATCTGGTGTGGTGATGTAGTCTGTCACCCTCTGAGACCTGTATTGAATTTATACCTGGGATTTGGAGCCTTTCTCACAAAGTGGGTTCCCACCCCCAAGTCTGCTATTGTTGCCTCTCCTTTCTTTTCGAGTGCCATAATTTTTATCCTCTTACTTGTTGTCTCCAGCTAATGGGAACTGGACACACTGTTTCTATGCGCTGTATCTTACCTGCGGGTCCCCGAGGAAGTTTCTTACTATTGTAGTGTGAAAAACGATTTTTGAATTGCTTCCATGAGGGTGGAGGAGATTCAGCCTGGATTGCCTATGTATGTTTTTAATCATGGAGCTGTTGTGCAAAACATTGGCTGCATAAGCAACCCTTCTTTTTCTGCTGCTTCTGCGTTAAAGAAAAAGGCCTGTGTTTCAGTTTTGAAATAAATGGCTGAGGTGTTTGCTTTTAGAGCTTCATGGATAAAAATATGAAGTGGTGGGAGATTTTTTTCTCAGTAGAAATGCATATACTGCCTAAAATAAACAGCTCTCTTCAAGGAAGATGAACTCAAACTAAGGCAGACCCTGTTCCCTTTGGTTAGTTTAGATGACTCTCCATTTATATCTGACTCATATTCTGAGGCATCTGATGCTGTCTCCTAAATCCCCTTTTTGGGCTCTGTGTCAAAATACAATGAAAAGTTAATATTGATATCTTCATTTTTATAAATAGAGAACAGAAAGCAGGAGAGAGGCAAGGTAATACACTCCAAGTTATGTAAATGTGCTGGTTTACTCGCTGTGCTGAGGACCTGCTTGTAGAAGCAGCTTCTATGGACTGGCTAATTTTGGCACAATGTATGTTAAAATCCTGGTGGGAGGCAGTTAGCGGGCCATGTGATTAGAAGAACAAGTAATATGCATCAGGGGAGGGGAGAGAAAGCAATATTGTTAGGTACAGATGGCTGGTAAATATGCTCCGATGTAATGAGATGTTATCTTTGTACAGTGCTATGTCCATTTCTAATAGTTCACTAACAAAGACTGAACAGTAAAAAATAGCAGAGACAATCTGTTGCCTGTAGCTAGGGTCAAAGTCTGGTGAGATAACTTCAACAGAACTGTAAGGGTGTAAGTTGTGCAAGGTGCTGAAAAAAAATTGATCCCTAATATTTATCAGTTTGATTTGTGAATGCATGTACTCAGAAGTACCCCACTGAACTCAGCGGAACACCTTTTTGCAGAATTATAAGCAGCATCTGCTTGTATTGTGTTATATCCTCCATTACATTTGAACACTATACAAATATGGATTGGATGGATATTTTTTCTGTTTATGTTCTTCACCATGGTTCCTGTGAAAAAAAATCCCATTGGGCATGACAAAAACTCATAGTAAATGAATTAATGAACATAGACTTCTGCTTCATTCATCTCATTCCATTTTCTTGTCCTTTTAGAATGGAGTTTTGTGCCCAATTACGTCTGTCTACAGTGAGCTTTTTTACATTCATAGTTTCTCCCTAAATATATTTTAAAATATATCTTAAATGTGGCAGCAGCAGGAGACAAATATGTGATTATGTAAACAGAGGTGTAATTCTGTGTGATTCTTCTGATCTTTGGATATTGTGGCCTCATATGTGTATAAACTGTGTCCTTATAGGTATATAGAAGAGAACAGTAATGTGCAGGATCTGTTGGATTTCACTGCTATTAAAGAGTGAAAAGCTGCCGTAATCAAAATATATTTTCACCCTGTGTGAGATGAGACAGTGTCTCAGTATCTCCAGATCAAATTCTATATTCAACATCAGAAAAAAAAGTATCAAATTTTATACAATATGCATGCAGCAAAAAAGTTGGAAAAAGATTAATTGTAAATTAATAATAAATTATAAATTATGTTGTATATGATGAGTTAGCAATAAATTCTGCTAATAGTATTTGTGTTCTGTGATCTGGACTGATAATACAAGAAGAGCAGATTATGGTGCAAAATAAAAGATTTTTACAGGAATCCTGATGGTTCTAAATATACATAAAAATATACATCTAATTATACTAAAACCACTGGCCCTGTTTTCTGTAAAAAAAATAAGGATGTAACACTGTTTTTATTCAGCTATTCAGCAATAAGCTTCAAGAGTTTTTTCACAGCAGCAAAATCATGTGGTTTTTTTTTGTAGATTTTTTTAATTCCTTAAATGTGGCTCTATTTACAATTAAAACATTCTGAAAGCATCAAACAGAACAACAACTTCAGGACAGTAATAGCATCTGGATATAACCAGCCCGAAGTATTAAATTTCCAGAAAATCTGGAAATGAAAAGACATGGAATATTATTTTGAGATATTGCCATGTCATTCTGGTTTAACTTTGATAAAAACAGATGTTTTAAAACTTCCCATTAACGCTCTGAAATCATGTTATTTTCTGCATCCACAATCAGAATGAAGACAAAAATGTTTTCATTTCAGAGCTGTCAGATATATTGAATGTTTTTGCCTTTCTTGTAAATATCCACAAACCAGATCCCTGCTGTATTGATGATATTCTGAACAGAATGTAATTTGGACTTTTATTGTAGTATGGTTAAGCACTGCGACAAAAACAACAAAAAAGGTCGAGCTACTCTTTGCATTATTTTGATGTAAAACCTATAACAAGCCCCCCATTTGGAGAGAAGTTTCCTTTAAATAAATAGGCCAAATTTAGGTTCATTAAAGTCAATGGCATTTTTATTTTTTTACAACAAAGCTAAAAATGCAGGTATTTTCATAAGGGCTTGATGCACTATTTCTTCTTACCAATTTTGTTGTTTCCCTGCCAAGAGTGGAAAGCCTGTTATAGCACATTTACTGAAGGAGGGATGCAATCCTTCCTGCGTTCTCCATTTCCTTTCTTTCTGTGTATTTCTCTGTGTTCTTTTTTTTTCTGTTAAGGTTGGTAGAGCTCTTTTAGGGAGAAAGAGAGGGAGGAGGTGAAATCACTCTACTCACGATGAAGAGCTAAGAGTTCTCCAAATTGCTGTTACCTGCTTTGGGATCATTATATTTTTGAATTACCATATTTATGCTGGAACTCAGTGCTGTGGTAGATATGGCAAGTGAAAGCAGCTGTCAGTAGCTTGGCCACAGCAATAACAATTTAAAATGATCAAACTAGATTAAAATCCGATGGATAAGGCAGTCAATCCATATAATTTTATCTATTTATAATTTTTTGGTATCTTAATTCTGCTCATTTTGTATTTTTGAGAAATGCTATATCAGAAAACAGTCTAGAGAAAAATGCTTTTTGGAACTCATAAGTCTTATTGTCCCCTGCGTTTCGCTTGACCTTTTGTACCTGTATAAATCAGGTATGGTGTATGACCATTCCGCTTTAATAATGTCTAACATCCAATATGCAGAAGTGGAGATCACATCTCTGAAGTTTCTGCAGGGATTTTTCTCATGAAAAGAGGAATTCTAGTGAGGATCACAAGATTTGGTGTTTGTTTTTAGTTGTACCAGATCTTATGCTTTTTTAAAATTTTCTAAATAAATGCTATAAGTTTTGTTTGTTTGTTTGTTTGGCTTTTATAAAATGCATCTGGAAGATGCATTTGGATATATTTTCTTTGTCGGGGCCAAAGCAATGAAAGGAAGTTCAGAATTCCTGTGAGGACTGGCATGTGTACAAATCCTTTCTTCCCAGCGCTATCTCGCCTCTTTCATTAACATTCCTCTTTCCTTTGTGTATCCACATATTCTGTGGGTTTTTTTTTCTCTGTTATGTTTTTCTTGTCCAATACAACTCCCCTTTTTCTTCCTTTCTCCAATGAGCTGCTGTACATAAAGTTTGTAAACTTATGGGAAATGTCCCGCTGAGACATATAAACCTGTAGTCATTTTCTGACAGTGGCATTAGACTATGTCACTTAGGGAGAAGAATCAAGTTAGATCACTTTCTCTACTCCATTCCCTTCATAATCCCACACTATCCACAATCACTGGATTGGAGATGCTAGGGACTTTACCTCGTCTTTTTAGTATTAATTTGCTGTATTATCCATGAATCTGTTTAATCCCTTTTTGAACCTGCTGATGCCATCGGCCTTCACATCATATGGCACCAAGCTGCAAAAGTTCACTCCCTTTTGTGTAAGGCAGTACTTTTTTTTTTTTTTTTCTGATTTAATCTGATCTCCTACTTGTTTTGAGTGCCTCTGTGGATTTGCTGAATAACAGTTCCATATTCAGCTGATCCACAGCCTTCTTGATCCTGTAAATCATTTCCATGTTCCTCCACAACCACCTTCTCTCTAAACAGAAGTTGTAGCATTTTAGTCTGTCCTGGTAAGGCTCATGTCCCATCACCTTGAGCTTTAGCAGCCTTTTCTACATAATTTCTGACTCCGCTGCTTCTTCAGATGTAGCAACCTGTGCTGCATGCAATACTCAAGGTATGGGCTCGCCAGTGTTGTATATGTAGGGTGTTACTATACTACTGCTGCTAGCCTTTATGTGCAGAGAGAAACAGAGCAAAAGAACCATCAGTGGGTATATTTCTCTAGGAAAAATGAGTGCAAATTGCAGATATGCTTGCAAGCCTTGGCCTATAAAACAGGGTAGCAGCTAAGTGGAAACTATTACTTGAGGTTTGAAATTTTCAAAGTTTCAGCAAGCTTAAAGAAATTTACGTATTTATATATAATCGAACATATCTAAGAGATAAAGATATTTATATCTTTAAAAAATGAAAATTTATCTTATAAAAATGTATCCTTCCTATATCATTTTTTTGTGTGGAAGCCTACTGGTATTTTGTCCCCTTCCTCGTCTTTCTTGAGCAAGGAGTATACAGAGAATCCAGGCACAGAAACCCATATAGGAGGGGGAAGACGTGGCTAGAGAGGGCTATAATGCATGGCAACACATCTTTATAAAGGCCCATTTTCACCACTACAATGTCAGAGAAAGATGTAGTCATTGACATATATTAATTTTAACACAACTGAGTAAAATAATCCCTGAGAATCATATGTAGGCTTCAACACTTCATCCCTTATTCCACAGGCAAATAAATTACTTGCTTCAAGGAGACTTCTGCACATGGCAGGCTGGTCACAAATTGGAACTAGATTCTATATTCTGCATCACAGACTTAGACCACATCAATTTTAATAAATACACTCAAAATATTATTTACCTAAGTAAATCAGTTTTGCTGTCAAATATTATACAAAATAGGATATGTATAAAATATAAGCAGAAGGACAAATTAGTCGGGACAGTTTTGCATCATACACTTCAGTACATAATTGACGGAGTTTAGAATAGAGTTCTTTATTTTCTTTATTTTATTATGAAATTATTTACAGAAGATCAAAATTACTTTGAAAAATGGTAACGTCACAGTTTAAAAAAAGGGCCATAGGAAAAAAAATAGGAAATACTCTTCTCCTGAAATGCTACATTATGTACTGTGTGAGCAATTAGACTGGATATTGCATATTACTGCTATTGGGATTTTGGTTTCTGGCCATAGAAATGTATCATGGCATCTTAGAAAGAGCTTATTGTTTCATTCTGTACAGCACATTAAAATTCATTGTTAAAATACTGGCAAGCCCAAATAATCAATTTCCTACATTCATTTAGGTAAATTGGTTGCATAAAGGTTATTTTAATGATGTATGTTTGCAATACACCATAAGAAAAATTATTTTCAATGATTTTCATCACATTGAAAATGGAATAACAGAACTGAACCAGGCTTTATGCTGAAATTGTAGATGCATTTATAATTGTTCTCTTTCAAATAAAGTATTTTAAATATTGCTTATAGACTGTGCTAGGCATCACAGACTGCCTCTAGAGACAATATGCCAAAAAGGGAGATGTAAAGGAAGCTGGATAGGGCCGAGAGAAGCAGTCTTGGCTCCATCTGCTGTCTGCTTTTTCTCTCCCTTCTTTTGGCACCTTGGGACAGCAGGGCCTACATTTATGAGAAAGCCGACTGATATATTTAGGATTCTCTCTCTCTCTCTTTTTTTTTTTTTTTTTTTTTTTAATTTTGGAAAAGATTCCTACGTTGTTTTGCATTTTCTGGTCACTATGTATAGTTTTGATCTACATTGTTTCTACCATACACAACACAGACCAAAAGGTCTGTGTTTTGTTTCTTGCCTTAGGATCGAGTCATTTCTGTAACCCTCTGCACTTCTTCACATGTATTACTAAATGCTCTAAGGAAATGCAGGCACGGTTCCAGAATCATTACTCATTTTTGCATATATGCTCATATTAATTGTATCAATGTATTATTGAAAAATCTATTTAAAGTGCTGTGTTCTCATGTCCCTGGAAATAGGTTGGTGGTTGGAGTATTGCAAAGGCCAAGAGGCTGGAGGATCTAATGTATTGGAACTTGCCCTGTTCTTCTGTTGAATAAGCTCCGTCTCCAGAATTACCCCTGAATCTGCTCCCATTTGTGCCACAGTCTCAGTCATAGAGATATTTTTTCCACTTTGACGTGTACTGTAAAGCCTGGTTCACTTTCTAGAGTGTTTTCGTCCTTTTTTTATTACTATTATTTTTAATAGGTAGTTCTGATATAAATATTTTACTTGAAAATGGCAATTTACTTGAGGGATCTGTAGATTTCAACGATATTTGTTATTCTGTAGTTGGAAGAGTTGTACATTCCCAAGATCTTAGGTTAATTTCCCACAGTAATAAGTATAAATCTCCTCAATTTAGAAAATTGGTTGCAAAGTAGAGATAAGTTTTAAGTCAGTCCTGGAGTTCAGGAATTTTTACTGAACGATGGGATTGAAAAGCTAGTTCCCTTCCCACGGCTCTACCTCTGTACCAGGATTCAAATAAGATTTCCGAATGAAAAATGTGACTTCATATTGACTGCAGAAATACTGAAAATACAAGGACGATGCAAAATACATAGGAAAGATTCAAATAAATCTTTAAAAATATTTATCTTAAGGTTCTTAGTTTGAAGAAATAGGACTCAGACAGTTTTTATTGTGTTTGGAATTGCTAGAAATTAAAACTTGAGCAGATTTTTAAAAATTAATAATAATAAAAAATTATGTATGTATTTATTTAAGTTAGGAAAGAACATTTATTCACCATAATTCAGAAATCTCAAATATAATGAAAATAATGGATGTAAGCTAAATATTAGGCAAGCTAGAAAATATTTCAGTTACTAATTCCTGAGAGTTTTGTGACATGAAAGGCAGAAGTGTTCTACAGGGTATAAATGTAGCTCCATTTCATGTGTGAAAATCACAATGTTTAGTCTGAGCAGTCCTACCACTTCAGAAAATGTGTGTGTGTTGGGGGGACCCTCTGCCAAGCCAGAGTTATTGAGATCTTTAATAGTGTCTATCAGTTATTATTTTGCAACTTACTGAAAGCAGGATCTATTTCTATATTTTGGAGGTCTAGAAACTTGTAATTAGCATTTTTAAAAGACGTTCCTTATCAGCAATAGTTAGAGATGAGTAAGATTTCTTTTAAGGAAGAGTTTATTTGCTGAATAACATGTATTTGGTTGTTCCCAAAATACTTGTGTCAGCCGAAGTACTTCCAGCTGGAGAGTAAGAAATCAGAGTTGGAGTGATACAGCTGTAGGGATCATCAGCTGCCTTTTACTCAACAGGTCTGCAATTAAGGACTCCCTGTTGTTGCAGTTGTTCTCTAGGGACTGCTGAATACTTCAGCAGACACAGATCATGAACAAGATAATTTCAAGGGGAAAAAAATCTGAAAATGTAAGTTTCACTTGATCCATACACTTCCCCTCAAATCCTAGCCGTATGCTAAAAAAGGCAATTTGATTCCCCACCTTAGGTAAGCAATCATACCTGTTGGAGTCTCTTTTTATTATTATTTATATAGCCTAGTCTAGTTATTCTCATTTTTTTTATGCTGTAATCTTATTCTCTATGCAAATTTGGTAGGCCATACTGGTCATAACCCTTAGGCTAATATGTGTTTTTAAATAGTATTGTCTTCAAACTCAAGCATGTGTCATGCTCAATTCATTTGTTCTCCAAGGTCTCTATTTAATGATTAGAATTAAAAGCATAATATTATAAATAAAGGATGTGTGGTTTGGTTGCTCATTTTGAGAACATCTTTGATATGTTTTTATTTAGATGATATTAAGGATTTTTAATTCATAGGCTAACTTTTTTTTTATTTGGCTTTTTAAAAAATCTCTTGCCCTGGATGTACTCCATTTCTTTCTATTGTTTCTGTTTGTGACAGTGTTTTAAAAGCATTTTAAGGTGTGTGTTTTGTTTTGTTTTTTAATTTTTAATTCCAGCTAGCTGACATATTAAGGTTATCTTTGCATATACCACATAAACAAAATATACCATTTACATATTGGCATACTTTGTTGTCTTCTGTGTTGTAATAAAAGCATATGAAAATGCATATAAAATAGTACAAAATAAATAAAATGGTTTGAAATTGGTGTGAGTGAAATTCACCTTTATATTCAGAATGTTACATCTTTGTTGATACTTTTCTTGAAATGTATTGCAAACAATACTGTGTAAAGCAAAATACAGATTCTCTTCCTATACCGGCAAAATAAAATATAAAAAAGTTCTCTGTTGTTACAGATCACTTTCATTGACTGTTCATTTGTTCTATTTCAGACGGTTCGTCATGGTTTTCCTTATCTACCCACTGCCTTAGCTTTTGACCCAGTTCAGAAAATTTTGGCAATTGGGACGAGAACAGGAGCCGTACGAATGTATCCTTTTATAATGCAGAATTTACATGATTTCTATGTATCTATAATACAATGATCATCTTTGCTTCAACAAGCAGTCAGGTAAGATATCATATTCTCCTTCATTCTATTTTCCTATATGGATCAAAAAAGAATGTATTGTTGAGGAATTACTATTTATTAATATGTTTAAAGGAAAATTTTTGAACAAGTTTTTGGAATGTGACCAAGGTTGCTTAATATAAAGCAGAATCATTTGGGGGGTTTTCAAGTAAAGTTATAGGTAGAATGACAAAGTGATGGGAACACGGCATGAACATCATGCTAAAATGCAGAAGGGGTTTGCAGTGTAGATATCTGTAGATGAGATCTTTTTCACACTCTCTCCCCTCAGTGAATAATGGAAAATATGCAATTTTGGGTACAGTCCGTCTCTTGGAGGAGGTGTCAAAAGGTCAAACGAAGCACTCCAGAAGTATTTGTTTCTTTTTGTTAATTATAAAGGTACCTGTGCTGGTAACTTACCTTCAGATTTTCATACCAGAGTAATTTTAATTTAGGTGTCTACACAAAATGAATTGAACGTAAATTTAATCAGTATATATCAAGTTGATGAAACTACATATAATGTAGGAAAAAAATGTTACAGGAAAGTTTAATTGTTACAGGATAACACTTAAAGAAATAAAAATAATGATTTTAAATAATCACTTATAGCTAAATAAATGTTAAAAAGTAGGGGACAATGTTTTAAAAAAAATACTTGTTGTTGTTCTTTTGCTCCCTTTGTTCCCAAGATAGCTATGAACCTAATGAACCCAAAGGCAGGTTACAAATGAAAGGAAAAATTCCTCCTGGAAAAGCTGACTGTGCCTCATGTAACATGACTAGAACTGGGAATATTGATTTCCTCCGTTTTTAGGTGTTCTTGTTCTGAGTAGTTGTGATTATATAAGCCTAGCTTTAATAGTAACTCAGATATCTCCACAAAACTCAAATAAACCAGTTAGACCGTAATGTCTGCTTCCATGATTCTACTTATTATTTACCTGAATGAAGTAGATTGCAATTATGTATTGAATTAAATATATATTCTAGGTGCAAAATTCCCATGAATTTGTGCACTTCTGAGAAAGTGTGAATTTGATAGTCATGCTTTCTTCTTCTGGGAGCTAACCGAAGTTAGGAAGCTAGAGCTTTGTCTCTGGTAGCTTCATTCACATTCCCTCCTATAAGAGGAGGGATTTGGAATTTTGTAGCTACTATTAGTGTTGTAAGAAGAAGATCTTGCAAGAAAGTTGACTCCTTAGCCCACTTCTCGTTTCCAATTTAGTAGCCAAGTTTTGGTAGATGTGGTGCGAATATTTGGGTAGTGATTCTCTATCTTCCAGAAGATTCGCAAAGTACTAGGAAGTCTATTACGAGCAAGTTAAGAGCTCTCAAAAAGCAAGCTATTTCCAAAGAGTATGGAGTATCTTAATATCGGGAATTACAGTTTAACATCAAGGTATCATTTCAAATGTTCAAGCTGTACTGCTAAAATTGACTGTGCTAAATTGACTCGAAATGGAGTATATTATATTCAAAAGTTGCAAATAGACTACAGAGATAACTGAAAATTAAGTATGAGGATCAGTTTGTTTTCTGCCAGACTTCTATTCAAGTTGCTTTAGATGCAATTGCTACAGCCTCTATAGCAATGGGAATTGCTGTTGCTATGCTTTACTGCTCCTAGAAGTCTCCTTGGGATTTTCAAGGAACTTTAGACAACAGTGTAGATTTTACTACTTGATGACTACTGGATACTGGATCCTCATAGGAACAACTGTGCTCCAGCACTAGAATGAAGGTACTGCAAGTCATCTGTGACAGGTTTTCTGTTACTAACACAGGCTACCAAAATCTGCAAATAAAAGGCAGCCTCCATCCTGCTCTTTGAACAATTGCTATGTCATCTGGTCATCATTCTCCTTCTTCCTAAATAGTAGCAAAGTTCATCTCCCCAGTGAGAACAATGGATTTCCTTTTTGAACCCTTCTGTCAGCTTCCATACTTTTTAAGGCTGTGAAACTCAATTCCTTTTCTTACTGTCTCCATCCTCTTCATCTCTCCTTATAGTCCAGTGAATTTTATGACAAATCAGAGACTGCTTACTTCATTTAGGAAGGAAAGGTTCTATGTCAGAGTACAAAAGGGGAGAGAAACTTAGACTGAGGTGTCTTTATCATTTCAGAGGAAAGGTAGAAGAAGTCTGGAATTTTGTCACATGCTAGGTCTGAATTAAAATCCTAGTTGGAACTAATAATCATTGATAATGATTATTACAACATCATACTACAATATCTGAAGAAGTTTCATTCTTCTCACCTGTTTGATGGGTTTCTTTCTATCCAGCAGTGAAGTTTTTGAATTTCAAATATAATACAGCAGTGCTTACTTTAATGGGTGTATCTGGTGGGGCCGGGGGGGGGGGGGGGGGGGGGGGAAGCTTAAAGACTATCAGAGTTCTACCCCCTGAAACAGCCAATAATTGTATATTTGATTCAAGAGCTCGTCCCAAGTAAAGGGGAAGGAGGAATCTAGATCTAAGATAGCTCCATTGACTAACAGCTGGTGTATGCTGAGAGACTGCATTACTGGGAAGGGCTATTTGGGCTGTCTGTGCAATCTGGAAGAAAAACAATAGTAAGACAAAGGGAGCAAATAAAAGTAATTGAATCCTGGACCTGTTTATGTAGAATTCAGAAGGGGGATGCAAATTTACATTAGTTAATGGAAGTTTGGTAAAGAATTTTTGATGTCATCTTTCATGTTCTTAAAGAAGAGAAAATAACTTGAGATTTTGGTCTCTCGGAAGGGTGGCATGGCATCTAAATATAAAGTGTGGCAGATTTTTTTCTCCCTGGAACTGCTGTCTCCTAATCTAAACAAGGTTTCATTAGATCTTTATCCTTACAATAAGGAAACCACTGTGTTCCATGCTGTTTACTCTGTATGATGTATTGGGCAGATGTAATGGGGGAAGCACAGACAAGATCATAAAACCAAAGTTCTGTTGTTTGATTTGGAAGAATCATCAATGTATTTCATCTTTATCTCATTGTGCAATTTATTTGGGATTTTTCTGGTGCACTTTGGAGTGATTCAGGAGCACAGACCTCACTGAGAATCAGTGACGTAAGTTAATCTGAATATTCCCCTGATCACTGTTGTATGTACATATGTATCTTTAATAATATCTAAATAGACTATTATGAAATTAAGTTTAAGTTATTGTTAGTCCATGAGAATAAAAGGGTGTTATGAAATATAGAAAATGTATCAAATTTACTTGTATCATTAAATCTGTAAGTAGTGGAGTCTGGGAAATTTTAAATCAATATTAAGATGATTATGCGTCTGATTATGCATATGTGCACTTAGATATTTATACATATTAAGTCTCTGCATATATGCATATATTTGAATCCGTTTCAAGTCTCGTTTACACCTTTTAAGTAACAGGTTTGTTACAGTTAAATATCTCTTTCAATTGGTGTTCATCCAGGCGACGAAAACTGAATCTAACATCTGCAAACAAATCTATTAAAAAAAAAGAAAACACATGTTCTGAGATGCATATAAATGGCATCCAAGTGGATGAATATGGTAAAATTAGAGCTGAGAAACCTATTCATGATCACTGTCTGAAGAAACTATTCTGTGTGTTTGCTTCAAAAATTTTCTGGAATTTAGTAAAAAACTTCTTGTGATAATGAAAGGATGCCTGTTGGTAATAGGCAACTACCTTAAGGAAGTGACGAGCCTCAGTTAGACTCTGTGTGAGATATAAAGCATCTTGCCTTTGCCTACCTTTTTTGTTCGAAGCTTTCAGTCAGCAACAGAAGTGATGTCATGCGCTGGAAGGCATACGCATCAATTTGCCCTCCCTTCTTAGCAGCTAATTATCTTCTTAGACAACTATCCCTGAACTAAAGTAAAAATATCCTTTACATGTAGAACTTTGTTGTTATATTATGTCCTTGCTGATATTGACATTTTTCTTCTTTTTTTTGGTTTTTTTTTTTTTTTTTTTTTTGTGTAAGAAATACTTTTGGTGGGAGAGAATTGATGTTTCTCCAAATAACTTAAGAAAATTTCTCTCTTGCAAAAGAGCAAATACATGCATAGCATATAGGTACATACGTATGCTGACATTCTTTCTGCATTGTAAGGCAGTTTGAAAATAATATTTTGAAGCCATCTTACCACCTCTTTATGGAAAGTTCTCAAATGTACATTAAACTCATGCTAGAGTATCCCAGAAAACCATTATTCTGCTCTGTCGGGATGACATAAACAACGAGAGGGAAATAAGTAGGACAGGATGCATTAAAAGCTGCATAAGCTTCTAAATATAGTAACCATTTAGAATCTGGGTATCAAGCATGACGTGACTGCCAAATTTTGCCTATGCTGATAAGAAGCTCAAAGCATGGGGACTAGAAAGCGTGAAAAAATGAAAACAGTTTTCTGTCTGAGTACCAAGAACAGGGGTGGGGAAACTGCAGCAGACGTGCAGAGAATTTCTCAGAATAGAGAACAGAATCAGATTTTATTCATTAATGAGAGTTTCTTCAAAAAACTCATCTCTGATAACAGGATACACAACAATGCCGTGATATGGACGTGTGGTTGAGCTGCAAATTCTTGAAAGCATTGGACTGATTCTAGATGCATAGTTTCAGCTAGCCTTGTTTCTTGTTGTGTAGCGCTAAACGTACTAGATGCCATAGGTAAAATATCCTCTAGGTCAAGAAAGACACTACAGAAGGATTCAGGTAAGTATGTAAGTAAATTTTTAAAGGCAAAAATTCATGACAAGCATAATGAAATAGGATAGGTTTGCTCAGACCTTTGCTGCTTCATTTTGGCTATCTTATGTTGCAGTGCAAAATTTGCATGAATGCAAATTCAATACTGTGTTTGTGAGAATAGGGTAGCAGGCACTGTTTAGTGGGTTTCTAGTGCAGACTGACTCTGAGAAGTATAAAAGTTTAAAAACTTGCAGCAATTCTGCAGTATTATTAGGAGGACAGGGCAAAGAAGTTTTGTGCCTCCGTTTTTGATAAAATCCTTTTTAGGGGTTTTTTTTATCCATTATATTTTAAGTCATATTTTTAAGGTATTAACATCTCCAGCAGGTCTTAGGCCAGCATCGTGCTTTAGTTAGAAACTGAAGAATAAGAGTTGGAGTTTCAAGACATGACAAGTTGATAGATGCTCTTAACAAATAGGAACTGCAAAAGTAAATAAAGTATACATAAATCATGGTACTAGCTTAGAGTAGAGGGCCTCCATAACTCCGTGTCTGAAACTCTCATCCTGAGGACAGTACTATCCCGCAAATCCAACTTTCCCTGGGACCAGAACTCAGTCAGAAGTCAGTGATACCCAAAGCAAGCACTATAGCAAAGATTCCCCAAAGTTCATTCTACATTTCCTCTTCCACAAACAGAGGAGATCCAGGGCTAATTCAGGTGTCCTCCCAAGGCAGCTTCTGCAGTTGCCCCAGAAGGGGGAGTGCAACTTAATCCAGCACCTCACAGAGCTCAATGTTTAAACTTGGAGGGAGGAGGCAAGTCAGGGAGTGCCATTGTGTCCCTCAGAAATGGCACAAGAGGGAACAATAAAACAAGAAATAAGGATTGCTGGGCATTGTTGTCAGGTGCATTCAAATGGGCAAGGATGTGCTCAGGTCATCTGTGGCAGATGAGGCACACTGAAGCACAATTTAGTGCTTCCCAGAGCACCTGAAACTAAGTGAAAAAAGGTCTGTGGCATATATTACCTATCGACAGCATCAAACCAGATGTCTCATCCCAGTAAAATCCCTGAACCACACATGCTGGAAACATGGGAAGTGGCAGCACAGACTTCTGCTACAGTTTTAACATAGGCTTGGATTCCTAGCATTTTCTTGTAGATGAAGCCCTGAATGATGCAGATGGTGTCTTCTGTCTACCTATCTTCAAATAAGATTCATTAGACAGCTCTTTTTCCTTAAAGCAATGTAATGGCTTTCAGTTGCTATGCAAAAATGCTGCTCTGGCCACATAGTCAACAAGCAGTCTTGGTCTCAGATTCCATATCATAGAGAAATAACAGATTTATCAATCATCTATTCAGGTAATGGAACAAACTCTGGAATAAAATTCACAGTAGTAAGAATTGTATCTCAGAAGACGCGTGTGCTTCTCCTGCAGAAAGTATCCTTCAAAGTTCTTTCCCTAATTCCATGATGCGAGGGAATGTAAATTATGTCTGTGACAAGGTTTCTGAATTATGTTCTGTGTTGCTGTATAATGTGCTGAGCACCTCTTCTGATCCTATGCAGAGACTAATATGATAAAACCATTAATAATAGGTACCTTACAGGCTGAAAATAGTAGAATAAAACACAAACCACACACTATTTAAAGAGTGGACAGTCTGTCATTGTGCCAGCAGCCCACTGGTAAAATATTTTCTAGCCAAGGTGAATTTAGCAAGCCAAGCCTCGTTGATGCTGGGTTTTGATAATAGTAAGTGTGATCCATTCTATTGTATTTTGTCCTTCTTAGTCTATGAACATTTGAGTTTGGGGTATACTGCTTAAGGTATTGCATCCCAGATTTTAGAAACAATGTTTTCACTTGATAATTTCTTCTCTAAAGTTCTGCAGTACTATTTATCAGGATTGTTTCGATTTACAAATAATTATTTATAGAAAAGTAAGGACCTTTACATTCTATCATTGTAAAACTTCTACTGTCTTTGGTAGAAGCAGGTTTCACAATGCTTATTGATAACAATTGTACTTTTTAGTAAACAATATTGAACTGTCTTTGGTTTTTTCTTTTTTTTTTTCCTTTTTCTTTCTTTTTTCTTTAATATATATTAGCAAATCTCTAGGAATACTAAAGTTTTGTTATTCTAAATGCTCACAGGCAACATAAGTAGAAGATATTGGCACTTGCTTCTTTTGTGTTCTGGTTGTTCTGATGATTGCTCCAAGAAAGTTAAAGGCCTGATCACACAGTATTAAACTGCTGGCTTTTAAGCTGTCACAGCAAGTGCATTTCAATGATAAGACTTCTAGATCAGTTTGAGATTCTGTTTTGTTATTTATCTTTATTTTCTATGATGCAAAATTGACATTTCTGTGAGACTGTATTAATCGAACAGCTTCGGTAAATAAATAGGGATTGGCTCAATTGTGCAGTGTCTTTGCAAGATTTGAGACCTACCTCTGTTTTTCATTAAGACTACAGAATATGTTCTTTGCATTATGCTAATGCTATAGATTACTTTCTTGTCAGTTCTCTGATGTCAACTTAGTGAGAGTTGTTTATCTTTTTTTCCCATTCAAGGTGTGGGAGATTTTTTTTTTATTTACTCCCTGGAGCAATTGAGCAAATCTGTTTATGCCTCAGACAGTTGAGTTAAGAAATCAGATGAACACTTGGCTGAGATACACTCCCAGTTTTACAACTGATTTCCTGGAGAACTTCAAGTCAAGTTGGAGTGAGTTTTATAAAATCATGATATATGCAGACAAGAGCATATGAAGCTTTAAGATGTGATCTAGTGCATTGCTTTACTCACAAAAGCGGCCCCATTGAATTCCATAATCTCAAAAACTGCACTGGAAGAAAATTTTAAATAGAATTCAGGCATCTACAACTGGTATTCTGAACCTACTGATATGCTTTAAGAGTTGCTTCTGTAGACACCCGCAAGTGCGTTACTTACACGAGACTCGAGTAGCTCAGCACCCATTTCATGACAGATCACAAATAAGATTAATCAACTTACAAATAACATTAATCAGCTAGATATATCTGCAGCAACCTCTGCTGAAGGATATGCTCTGGCATATCTCCTCGGAGCAAGTATACAAGATCAGACTGTACACAAAATGAAGGGATGAATACCACTCCTAAGAGTTTGTTTATGCCCATCATGTAAGAACACTTGAGTTGTGAAGGTCTCAGTTGAATTTTCTTACTAAAAAGATTCAAACCTACAGATCCTTCTACGCACAAGAGTCTTGTTACTACCAGTCTATATATAGCTGTGAGGTACTTGTCAGCTCCGAGTGCTGCATTCTGTGGGAAAAGCAAGAACAGCCATAGCTTAATGATTTGGTCATATTATTTGAAGGAGTAATTGTGCATTGCAGTCTGTGTGGAAAAACTTTAAAATAAAAATTATAGTTAAGAATGATCAGATGCAATAATTATGGTATCTAAATTGATTCTTATTCTTATAGATCACATTATCTTAGGAATAGGGTTTGAATATCTAGTTTATAACAACTTGATATGCCTCTTTTCTAGAAGTTTTTCATAGAATAATATCTTACTATAGAAGATAAAAATGGTAACCAATACCTGCTAGTGCATAAGTAGCTTTTAAAATGAGAGCAGCCTGTATGGGCCTGTACATCCTGTCTTTGGTAAATGTATAAAGTTTATAGTAACAAATCACGGGATAACCTGGACAGATTATAGTAATAATAGGGTCTGGAAAACAAGATTTCTTCATGCCAAACAAAAGCCTGCTGATTTCTTTTTCCCTCTCTCTAACTTAATTACTTGTCTTCTCTTTCCACCCATCATCCACCCATAAACATTTCAGACTGTCAGCTCTCTCAAGTAGGCTCTCCCAGCTAGAAAGAAACAAAACTAGAAAATCAGGGATTTTGCTGGAACAACAGGAGAAGCAAATTGCCCTGTAAAGATCTCCCGTAAAAATATCCTCTGCCATGCTTCAGAAGTTCTTAGCTTAGGAGTGCTAGCAGTGTAACTTTTATCTCAGGTGAAAGAGCAATGAAAAACTGTTTGATTTTATTGGTTCCTTCAGTTTTAATTGAGAAATCATTCTTTTGTACTTAAAAGTAAGAAGTAGAAGAATCACTTCATTAGGCTGGCAGTTTTTACTATAGCAGAGAAGCTCTCTCACTTTCTTTTAAGAGGAAATTAAATCCCAGGGAAATCAATATTTGCAATAAGAAAACTGTGTAGTTTTCAAGGCTGTTGAACAACTTAGGGACTTGAGACATTTTCCAGTTGTTAAAACGAAAAAACATTTAAGGAAGATTTTAAAGAAGATTGCTGTTTTGTCTGCCAAAGTCTGCTCTTCTCCACTCTTGAACAAGCCCAGTTCCTTTGGCCCCTTCTTCCAGGGCATGTGCTTCAGTTCTTTGATGGTCTTGGTTGCTCAATACTGAACTTATTACAGTTTACTAACATGTTTCTTCTGCTGGGGAATGGTCTAGCTGTAGTCTAACAAGAGCTGAGTAGAGGTGGTCCCTTGATCTATGGGCTATGTTCGTGTTAGCCCAGGATGCTATTGGCTGCCTTTGCTGCCAGGGCACCCTATGCCTCATGTTCAGCTTGCTGCCAACCTCCAGGTCTCCATCAGCAGAGTAGCCCCCAGCCAGTCAGTCTTTAGCTTGTATCATTGCAAGGGGCCCTCCCATCCCAAGTGCAGGGCTTTGCATTCAGCATTGTTAAATTTCATCAGGTTTCTGTCAGTCTGCTCCTCCAGCCTCTCTAGGTCCCTGCCTGTGGTGACCCTGCCTTAGAGCATATCAACTTGTCTGCTCAGTTTAGTTTCGTCTGCCAATTTGATGGGAGCATACTCTGTCACTTCCCCGGGGCTATTAATAAAGGAGGTAGTCTGAAGGCTGGATAAGCCTTGACAGTCTTCACTGAATATCACAAATACGAGGCACCAGCAAGCAGCAAACCTCCTAAGAGAGCAAGTCAGGTCAGCAGATAGGTGCCTTCAACCACTGCAGCAGGGAATCTCTCTCATTACCTACTGCGGTGAGCCCTTCCCCAAAAAGAATATTAGGGAGAACCCGGGGATTCACAAAAGCCCAGCGCCAAACCCCAGCGCCCGGTCTCACCCGAATCCTAGCTAGCTCCTCGGCAGAACATGCCCCGGGCGGGTCACCGAACTCTCAACTCCTCCTCCGATGGTCCCAGGGCGGAGGGTAAGTTAGTGGAGGGTCCCCACACCCACGGAATGCCTGTCCCACCGAGGCAAGACACGCACGCACGTGGGGGTGCAAAGTGGGAACCTTTATTCGGGAACAAACATTCCTTTTATAGCCGTCTCAACAGGGCACAAACTCTAAGGATCATTGGGTAAGGGGAAAGTTTCTCAGGGATGTGATTGGTTAATGGGAGGGTTCAACAAATGACTGACAGGGGCACRTGCGGGGGAAGATTCGGGAGGGTTCAGGAACATTCTACAACACAAGTGTAATGAACAAAACAACAATTAACAAAACAGGTCTCAACAATTAACATTACAAATACAACAAATAAATGTAACAAATCAATACACACATAAATGGGGGCATCTTGAGCACACGCGTAAGGGTGCAGGCCTAAAATGGTCTGCAACATATCCCCCTCTTTACTTATGCTCAAGATGAGCTCTCTTGTGTTCATTCCCAATTCCTATAATTAACCAGCAATAACATCGTAACAAGCGAAACACTAGTTACAAATCGGTTTCCTGAACCTCCTCAGGGGGGCGACGAGGAAAGGTGCCCATGTACAGGCTCTTCGGTTGCGGCAACCGCAACCGCAACGGTAGCCGCAATGGCCTTTTGAATTCTACTCGTAACACAACKGAATACAGTGCAACCAATAAACGATACAACAATAATAATAACAACAACCCATTGAACTAACACTTTCGACCATCCAACCGACCAATGGCCCAGAGCGGCTAATTTTCCGGTTACCCAGTCTGAAAATACGTCAGACTGAACCGTAATTTTATCTTCTTAAATTGCCGGCTTAGTCCACCGGGAGGGGACCCACAAAGGCCCATCATCACTACGCGCACAGAAGTGTCCCCTTCCCATATACAAGACGTCCGCCGGGCCTGTCCAAATTCCAGTTTTAGGGTTACGGTAGTTCACCYGGAATGTAGGTCGTTTTCCTTCCTTGCTGGTCTCGAAGTGTAGCGCAGCCGGAGGCTGGTTATTAGGGTCATAAATATTCAAGTGGTTCAGTACATACAGCGCTTTGTTTAACCTGATGTGCGCGACGTAGATCTGACAGATAAGTGGGCTGTTTCTCATACCTTGTGGTAGAACCCGCCATTGGTATCTTACGTCAGGCTGGTTCTTATTGACTGAAGGTAACGAGAAGGCGAATCTCTCTCTATCGAGAGGGTGCAGTGGTATGTTGAAGAAACAGTCCTTTAGGTCTATAATTAACAGTGGCCAATCCAATGGTAGGGTGGATAGCGCAGGCATACCCGGCTGAACCCCCCCCATGGGTTTTATTATTTTATTAATGCTTCTCAAATCCTGTAATAATCTGAATTTACCGGATTTCTTTGGACGGACAAAGACCGGAGAGTTCCAAGGGCTCAAGGATTTCTCCAAGTGTCCTTTAGAAATCTCATCTTTAACAATTGCTACAGCTGCTTCATATTGCGTGGATTTTAAGGGCCACTGAGAGGTCCAGATGGGAGTGTCAGTAGACCACTCCAATCGGATAGGGAATTCCCACCTCTCAGGGCCCACTATTCTAAATTTGGCCCCTCATTTGATAACATGACACCGAGTCTCGCCAGCACATCTCTTCCTATGAGCATGGATAACGTATCGGGAAGAGGCAAAACAGAGGGTATAATCTCTGATTTGCGACCATCGATTTCAATTTGAATGGGATATTTGCTCTTAAGAGGGGCAGTTGA
>PTEX01000545.1:56360-77903 GCA_003342815.1 Eudromia elegans | reverse complement strand
GCACCACGACGGCGTCGCCCTGCTCGCCAGGTGAGCGCCGCGCTCGGGAGCCCCACGGGCCGGGGYGCGCGCCCCGCGTGCCCGTCCCTGCCTCCCTGTCCCCGCGTGGCCCTCCCTGCTCGCCCCGTGTGTCCGTCCCCACTCACTCGGTGTGCCCATGCCCGTGTGCCCATCCTGGCATGTCCGTCCCCGCTTGTTCCACCTGCTGGTCCCCATGTGCCTGTCCCCCTGTCCCCGCTGTGGCTCAGGTGCCGCTCGCTCCGCGTCCCTGTTCCCAGTTGCCCATCCCTGCTCRCTCTGCGTACCCATCCCTGTGTGCCTGTCCCCACGTCCCCACTCGCTCCATGTGCCTGTCCCCGTGTGCCCATCCCGGCCCGCTCCGTGTGCCTGATCCCGCTCGCTCCATGTGCCCATCCCCGCGTGCCCGTCCCCATGTGCCCACGGCGGCTCTCGCGCCGCTCGCTCTGCCCGCAGCGCCATGGCGCGCCACGCCGCCCCCCGCCTGCCCCTCATCGTCAAGGAGCTGGTGCCCATGCTGAGCAGCGTCCTGGACAGCCAGCGCGTCACCAGCGCGGCCTTCCTGGCGGAGGTGAGCGGCGGCGCCGTCGCCGCGCCAGCCCTGAGCGCATCGCGGCGCGCGCCAGCCCCCCTGACGTACCACCTTAAGGAATGGAGTGAGTCAGGGCCGTCCCCCCGCGCGGCCGCCAGCAGACTGCAACCCTACCCGCCGGACGCGCCACCTTAACGCCGCGCGCGGCTCCGGTTACATAAAGGCGCACCTTGTGCCAGCGCGCGGCAGCCCTGCTTATAAACCACCCTTTAAATTCTCAGCTGCTGAAGCAGCCTGGGATTAGGGCCCTGTTTTTATTTTGTGTTTGGCCGGGGAGCCCGCGGCTGCTCCTGGCGCCCGGCCCAGCGTCTGCTCCGGGTTGGGAGCGCGCTTGGCTCCCCGCGTCCTCCCCGGTTTAAAATAGCAGCTCTGCCTCCRCGCGGAGCTGCAGGGGCAGGAAGCGGAGCTGCCCCCCCGCAGCGAGGAGGTGAGAGCGGCCCGGCGCTCGCGGCGCAGCGCAGGCCCTGGGGCCACGCGCGGGGTCCCCGCGTCCCCCTGTGGCCTGGCACACGGCCTGGGGCTCCCGGCGGGTCAGCGGGAGCGCAGCCCGGCCGGCCCCGGCGCCCGCAGCCGCCCCCAGGGCTCCCGCCTGCCCCGGGGCCCCGAGGGCTCCTGGGGCTCCGAGGGCTCCCACCTGCTCCGGGACTCCCCGAGCTCCCGAGGGCTCCCGGGGCTCCCAAGGGCTCCCGTCTGCCTCGGGGCTCCCAAGGGCTCCTGGAGCTCTGAGGGCTCCCGSCTGCCCCATGGCTCCGGGGGCTCCCGCGGTTCCGAGTGTTCCTGCGTGCCCCGGGGCTCCCCGTCCCAGGCACCTCGTGGGTCCCCTCAGCAGCAGAGGAGGTGGCAGSAAGGCCGAGCTGGGCCCCAGGCCGGCTTCGGGGCTCGCAGGTGACCCGGGACGGGTGCGGCGCTGCCCCGGCGCTCGGCCTGCTGTCCTGGTGSCACCTGCAAGGGCTCCTGGTGGCCCCGCTGCCGTGCCGCCGGTCTGAGGCCCCCTCTGCCTCCAGGTCCTCGGCAGCAACGCGGTGAACGAGCTGATGCTGCTGGAGCCGCTCGTGGACCACGTGCTGGGCCGGCAGAAGGACCCGTGCGCCGCGGTGCGCGTGCTGGCCCTGCGCGGGCTGGGCAACGTGGCCCGCGGGGCGCCCGACAAGGTGCGGGCGGGCGCTGCGGGTGCTGCAGGTGCTGCGGGCGCTGTGGGTGCTGCGGGCGCTGCAGGCGCTGCGGGCGCTGCGGGCGCTGCGGGTGCTGCGGGCATTGCGGGCGCTGCGGGTGCTGCAGGCATTGCGGGCGCACGCTCAGCCCGCGCCGCGTGCAGGTGACGCGGCACGGCGCCAAGCTGCTGGCCGCCATGCTGCACGGCATGGACGACAAGGACGACCCGCACAACCTGGTGGCGCTCGAGGCCATGTCCAGCCTCGCGCGGCTGCTGGAGCACGCGGAGGAGCGGGACGTGCGCTCCATGCTGCTCCACATCGCCATCAGGATCCGGCCCTTCTTCGACAGCGTAAGCGGAGCGGGGCGGGGCGAGCGCGGGCCCCGCGTCCCCGAGCCCCAGCAGGGCCCCTCGTGTCCCCGCGCGGGGTGGCAGCGGGTCCCCCGCAGCTCCGCGCCCCCTGCGCTTGCAGGAGCAGCCCGAGCTGCGCGCCGCCTCCATCGCGCTCTTCGGCAGCCTCGGCCGGTTCAGCGGGGGCGGCTGCGACGTCTTCCTGGAGCAGGTCCTCAACGGGCTGGTGCCGCTGCTGCTGCACCTGCAGGACCCGGCGCCGGAGGTGGTCAACGTGAGTGGCCCCCGCGCCCGCGGCCGCGGCCTGCCCGCCCCGGCGCGCCCGCTGCAGCCTCCCTGCCCGCGCAGGCCTGCAAGTTGGCGCTGCGCACGTGCGGCCCCAGCCTGGGCTGCGAGGGGCTCTGCGACATGTTCCTGAACCACCTGCGCGAGGAGCGGAGCCTGCACTACGGCGAGTTCCTGAACAACGTCTGCAAGCACCTGGTGAGCGCCCGGGCCCGGGCCCGCGGGGTGCTCCCGGCGGCGCCCGTCACCTCCGTGCCCTCCCCAGATGCAGAGCTACCCGGAGACGCTGAACCGCCTCATCTCCACCAACGTGTTCTACTTCAAGAGCAGCTGGGTGGACATCCGAGCGGCTGCGCCCATGTTCATCGGTGCGGCTGCGCCCCGCTCTGCCCTGCGGGCTCCTGGGCCGCGGTCGCCCCGGCGCGCTGCCCCTGCCGTCGGCTGGGCCGGCGCGTGTGGCCGGGGCCCGGGTGGCAGCCGCTCTGCAGGGACTCGTGTGTCACCTGCTGGGGCTGCGTCAGAGACGCCCCGCGCTAACCGGGCCCCAGGGCCGGAACGAAGCCGGTTGATTCCATCGTTTTCACTCTTCCCATGCGGACACGCTGTTATCCCGTGTGCAGACACGCGGTTRTCCCATGTCTGTCCTTCCCAACTTCCACCCGAGGCTGCTGCTGAGGCCTCCGCTTCACCCTCATGTGAGAGCAGCCCCATGGGGCTGCCGTGGGACTCGCCCATCAYGGGGGGACCCGAGCGGCTCTGCCCTCCTGCGGCTCCGCAGGGCACCCCGGGGCCTCCCCACGCCCCACGACGGGCGTCACGCGGGCCTGGGTGCCYGGAGCGCCTCCGTCCTCGGCCTGAGGGAGCCTCGACACGAGCCAGACCAGGGCCTGACTGTGAAACCCCTCCCTAGGCTTCCTCGTGCTGCACGTGGACGAGGACCATTGTCAGCAAGTGGACCTGGACCAACTCATTTCCTGTGAGTAGGAGCCGTCCCGGAGCGGGAGCTCGGCCGCCGGCCGGGGCCGCTGCAGCGGGAGCCTGGGGGTGCCCGGTGCTCCCGCAGCCCCGTCCGAGGACGCAGGGGGGTCCCRTCCGCGGCGGCGGCGCCCGCCCGGGCACCCGGCCGCCGCTCGGCCGCATTTGCAGCGGCTTAAGCGTAAGCAGAGGGGCCTCGCGGCGCGCGCCGGGAAGCGTTAACCGTTACGAGGCCGAGTTAGGGCTCGTTAGAGGGGGCTCATAAAAAGCCAGATTGAAGCTGGTGGCATTTTGGAGCGGAGTTAAGTAATTTTCCTGGATTTCAGGGATTTTTTCCCTGTCACCGGTGACCTCATAGCATATAGTAATGCACGGAAACTTTCGGAGCGCTCCAAGAGAGCTTAAAAAACACTAAAAAAGGAAAAACTATCTTTCCGTTGGCTCCCGGAGCCCTTCCAGCAGCGAGAGGCCTGTCTGTTTGCAACAAGTGAAAGATAATCCGCGGCCGCGTGAGTAATGGCTGGAGGCAGCGGCTCCGCTTCGCCCCGCGGGGACCCAGCGAGCCGGGGCTCGCGGGGGGCCGCCTGGCGCGCGCTCCGGCCCGCTCGTCCGAGCGGGCCGGAGCGCGCGCCAGGCGGCCCCCCGCGAGCCCCGGCCGCTGCRTAAACAAACTCCCGGGAAAATATCATGGTGCTTTTTTTCCGGCTTGGAAAACCCGCCCGGCTCGTGCTGGGGCCGCCGGGAGCTGCTCCGGGCGTTGGGAAAACGGAGCGCTCTCTTTTTTTCCCCCCCCCTTCCTTCTTGTCTCGCAGCTCTGAACCTGCTGCTCAAGGACCCCGCGGTCGCCGTGCGCGTCAAGGTGGCCGAGACCCTGGGCCGCCTCGTCCGCGTCCTGTGAGCGCCCGGCGCCCGCCCGTCCTCCGCCCCCCGGGGCCTGTACAGAGACTATTTTTAAATAAAGCGCTTTGCTCCGCGCTGCCGCGGCCCCGTGCGGCACCGGGGGTCTCGTCCTTGCACCGAGCCTTGCACCGAGCGCGGGGCCCCTTCCTCACGGAGCTGAGGCTGGACCCAGMTCAGCACAGGGGTGGGGGGCCCTTCTGGTCCCTCTCCTGTTCCCCAGTTCCCTCCTCCTGCGTCCTCCCCTGGYGGAGCATTCGGAGCCTCGAGCGCTGCTGGGGTCCCAGCCTGGCCCGGCGCCCTCGGCTCGGCTCCCGGGCTCTTTATCCCCCCCGGCTCTGACGCTCTTCCAGCTCCCGGCCCTCTGCTGCTYGCTGGCCTCTTGGCCAGGGGCCTTGGGGGGGTGGGGAGGCTTTGAGCCCCCYCTCCCGCAGCCACTTGTGGAAGAAGGGAGGGGCACAGCCTGGTGTTGGGGCTTGCGGAGCCACCTGGGGCCTTGGGCTGTCAGTAGGGCTCAGAGTGAACAAGCGGGTAGGGAAGAGGTGCTGGCAGTGGTTTATGCCAAGTGCTGCAGGTGCTTGAGAGGCCACACGTGCCCCCAGGTCCCCGGTGCTGCCGCCCCCCCTGCTCCCCGCAGGCCCCAACCACCGTGCGGCTCCTGTGGCCCCCGGGCCTGGCGGCGCGGSCGGATTCCTGGGATGGCTGGGCAGGGAGTCAGGCTGCGCCCGGGCTGGGGCTGGGGCGGTGCCAGGGCCGYGGGGCTGCCAGCCCCGGCGTGGGGGCTTTTTCCACTTGTTAAAGCTCCTGCCCGGGCCCTGGCGCTTCAGTGCCAGTGCTGGCTGCGGCGCGGGCGCTTCCCGGGGCCCCTGGGGCCGGGGCCGGGCAGGGAGGCCGCCCGGGGCTGCCCGTGCGTGGGTGCAGCACAGGGCACCCGGCAGGGCCGGCACCGCGGATGGAGCAAGCGGAGACAGGCTTGAGCCAAAAGGTTTAATGGGAGACTCCCGGGAGCCCCGGAGCTGCCCCCGCACTGTGCGGCTACGTGAAGAGCCGCACAGTGCCGTCGGCCCCCGATGAGAAGACCCAGGGCTGCGTGGGGTGGAAGATCACGTCGAGGACGCCCAGGTCCCAGGTGGGCGCGTGGCCCTTGAGCACCTTCACGGGCACCAGCAGCGGGTTCTGCAGCAGGTCGCTGTGGGGAGAGCGGTCAGAGCGCGGCCCGCGCTGCCCCCGCCCGGCACCCGCCAGCACCCCGAGGCCTGCGCGGCTCCCGGCGGCGCCGCTGCCCTCGCCACGCACTTGTAGACCATGCCGTGGCACACGATGACGCTGCCGTCGTCGGAGGCGGAGGCGAAGAGCGGGTAGCGCTTGTGGAAGGCCACGCTCCTCAGCGCCTTCTTGTGATGCCTGTGGGGGCGGCAGGCGGCCGTGAGCACCCATGGGAGTCCCTGCGGCTCCGAGCACCCACGGGAGCCCCTGGTGCCCCGAGCGCCCATGCGAGCCCCGAGCGCCCACGGGAGCCCCTGCAGCACGGAGCGCCCACAGGAGCTCCTGCGGCACCAAGCACCTATGGGAGCCCCTGGAGCACTGAGCACCCATGGGAGCCCCCACAGCACCGAGCAACCACAGGAGCCCCCACGGCACCGAGCGCCCACAGGAGTCCCTGCGGCTTCAAGCACCCGTGGGAGCCCCTGCAGCACGGAGCACTCACAGGAGCCCCCACGGCACCGAGCGCCTACGGGAGCCCCTGCGGCACTGAGCGCCCATGGGAGCCCCGTGGCACCGAGCGCTGCAGCCCCGCGCGTGGCTGCGCCCACAGGGGCACCGTGACCTGCGGGGCAGCCCGGAGCAGCCGTCGCGCCGGCAGCACACGGGAGCAGGGGCTGCTGGGCCGGACTCACCGCAGCAGCTGGTAGGGCCTCGTGGAGAGGTCCAGGTCGAACCAGGCCAGTTTGCTGTCGTAGCTGCCGCAGATGACGTTGTCACCTGCGGGAGGGGCAGGGTGTTCCCGGGGGTCCCTGCACGAGGTCCTGCCGGCACCAGGTGCTCCCAGGCCCCGGCACACCGCGGTGGAGCCGCCCACGTGCCGCGGGTGCCACGTCGAGGCGCCCATACGCCACGGCAGCCRGGCCACCTACCTCCCGGGTGGATGGCCATGCTGGACACCCACTTGCAGTTGGTCATGAGCTTCTTGGTGAGCTCCTGCTTGAGCAGGTTGTAGACGCGCACGTAGCGCTGCGTGGCCACGAAGAAGTAGGGCCGCACGGGGTGGAAGAGCACGCACTGCACCAGCCCCTTGCTCTTGCGGAAGGGGTTCTGGCTCCAGCGCTTGCTCGTCTGGTGGATCAGCACCTGCATGCTGCTGTTGTCGGCCAGGACGCTGGCGAAGTAGTCGCCCTTGCCGTGCCAGGTCACCTGCTTGACGGGCTGCGGCCCGCGCGCAGGGCAGCGCGTCAGCGCCCGCCGGGCCCCCCGGGAGCCCCGCGGGCCACGCGCGCCCCGGCCCTACCCGGCTGTGCTGCACGAGCAGCCGGACGCCCCTGGCGTGCTCCTCGGCGGTGGCCGCCACCCACTGCACGGGCTGCACCCGCTCCTCCTCCGGCGCCACGTAGGACTCGAGCAGCTGGTCGGTGGCCCCRTAGAGCAGCTTGTCCCCRAGGCAGGGGTTCACCAGCAGCACCGTCTGCTCCCTGCCGCGGGGACAGCGCGCGTCACGGCACCGCAGGGCACGAAGCCCCGCATCAAGGTCTGTGCGGGCACGGACAGCCCTGGCACATGGGCAGGGCAACAGCAAGGGACAGGGCGAGAGACACGGTGAGGGACAGGGTGAGGGACAAGGTGAAGGACAGGGTGAGGGACACAGCGAGGGACACAGCGAGGGACAGGGTGAGGGACACGGTGAGAGACTGTGAGGGACAGAGCGAGGGACACGGCAAGGAAGAGGATGAGGGACACGAGGAGCAACACGGCGAAGGACATGGCAAGGGACAAGGTGAGGGACAGGGTGAGGGACACGGTGAGGTAGAGGGCGAGGGACAAGGTGAGGGAGACGGTGAGGGACACAGCGAGGGACACAGCGAGGGACAAGGTGTGGAACACGGTGAGGGACACGGTGAGGGACACGGGGGGCCATGTGCCAACCGGCAGCTCTCAGGCTGGAGAGGAGCCAGGGCAGGGAGGACATGATGGTCCAGGGCGACTGACTGACCCCCCCTGAGCAGCAGCGAGGGCCACAAAGGGAGCAGGATGGGGGTCCCGGGCAAGCGCAGTGAGGGCCACCAAGGGAGCAGGACAGGAGGTCCCGGCAAGCGGTGACGTTTCCGTGCCCTGCAGGGCCGCGCCAGAGAGCCGGGTGGTGTCGGGAACGGGAAKGCTGTGGGGCAGCGTGGGGGGTGGCCGAGGGGCGCAGCGGGGTCACTCACACGGCCACGGCCACGAGGCACACGGCGGGGTTGGGGTTCCAGGCGAGGCTCTTGACCACGCCGGCGAGCGGCAGGCTGCGCACGCAGCGCGCGGTGCTCACCTCCCAGAAGCGCACGGTGCCGTCGTCGGAGCCTGGGACACACCAGGGCGGCTCAGCCCGCACGCGGCCCCGGCCCCGGCCCCTGTCCCGGCGCTGCCCGGACGCCAGCAGCCCGCGGGTGCCGCCGCTATGGGAGCACATGGGCCCGGTGGCTCTCGGCTGCCGTCTGCTCTCGACGTGGAGCCGCCGGCCGCTCCACTCCCCTCTGCAGCGCCATGGGGCGGGCGCAGGCCCCGGGCCGGGGTCCCGCGGCAGCCACGCAGCCCGTGTCCCACCGGTGCCTCCGCGCCGGTGCCCGGGTGTCCCTCGTGGGCGCCGTGTCCCTTACCTGACGCCAGCCACTGGCCGCTGGGGGAGATGCCGAGGCAGCGCACGAGGCTGCTGTGGCCGCGGTACACCTGGGCACGGAGAGGGGGCACCTCAGGGCTTGGCCTCCGCGGCCTCGCGGGCAGCCGGGCTCCCTGTGGCCGTGCCCATTGGCACAGGAGGCTCCGGTGCCGGCACAYGCTGTGTCCCACGGGGCCTGGGCGCCCCGCGCTCCGCAGGGCACGCAGCATTTACCAGGGCCTGGGTGGTGGGGAAGGGCTGCAGGTCCCGYGGCTTGGGCAGCTTGGGGATGAGGTCCTCAGGGTCCACGTTCACCTGGGGCAGAGGCCGCGCGTCAGGCGCAGGGGCGGCGCAGACCGCACGCACGGGGGAGCGCGAGGCTCCCCCGCAGGCTCACCCGCATCTTCCTCTGGCGCGGGCACAGGTAGAGGTCGAGGCAGCGCTCGAAGCGCTCCTGGATGAAGCGGCCGTAGGCGGGCACGGCCCGCAGGCAGCCGAAGCGCCGCGGCACGAAGTTGAGCCTGCGCTCGGCCGGCTCCTGCTGCTCCCACGCCAGCTTCTGCGGGGCCGAGACGCGCGCTGAGCCCGGCCCGCGCCGCCCGGTGCGGCACTGTCCGGCGGCCCGCGCGCCGCAGAGAGCCAGGTGGCACCAGCAAGGCGCCGCAGCTGCCCGCGCCCCGCACGGCCCCTCGTACCGCAGCACCTATGGGCGCCCCGCGTTGCCCCTACCTCCTCCTCGCTGGGCAGGTACTCGGGCGGGGGGTTGTAGGACTCCTCGTGGCCRGGGAGCCTCATCTTGGGTGCTGGCACGTGCATCTTGTGCCGGCCCAGGATGGAGTTGGGGTCCTCGTGGGCCCAGAGGTCGTAGTAGCTCGGCGTGTCCTCCTTGGGCTTGCGGGGCTTGATCCAGCCCATCTTGATGGCGTGCACCAGCTTGGAGACCTGCGGGGCAGCGGGAGCTGCAGGCCGGGCCCGGAGCCGCGCGGGCAGCGCCGGGGCCCGGCAGCGCTCCCACCTTCTCCTTCTCCACGAGCGAGGGGATGAAGCTCCGCTTGTCCGCCGGGCGGTTCGTCACCGGGTGCACCATCACCTCGCGGCTGAAGAAGTCCACGGCCGGCTGCGGGGACACGGAGCGGGGCTGCGGCGGCCGCGCGGCCCTGCCCTTCCCGCGCGGCCCCGCGGACGGGCGGGAGGCCCCCCTACCTCGTAGGGATCGAAGTGCACGTCCCCAAACTGCCCCCTCTGCAGCCGGTGCACCAGCTCCACCTGCTCGTCCGTCAGCTTGATGTCCGCGCCCGTCATCTTGTCCTGCACCGTGCGCCTGCGGGTGCCCCCGAGCGCCGTGACGCGGCGCTCCCGGCGCAGGGACACGGCAGGGGCACGCGGGGCCGCCCRGGGCTCGCGCCTCACCAGTAGTCGGGGTTCTCCATCTTCTCCAGGAACTTGTCCAGCTCGTCCTTGTTGCGGATGGGCTTGTAGATCCTCTTGCCCTGCAGGTCGTAGCCCACGTGCGGGAAGTCCTCGTACCACTCCATGGGGATGTTGCCCACCGTGTTGCGGATGTCCTGCGGGCAGAGAGGCTGCGGGGCTGCACACGGAGGCGCCAGCCAGGCACTGCAGAGGCACTGGGGCCAGGCGGGCACCGCAGAGGTGTTGGGCGCAGGGCGGGCACCGGAGAGGTACTGGGTGCAGGGCAGGCACCGCAAAGGCGCCGGGTGCAGGATGGGCACCGCAGAGGTGCAGGCACCGTAGAGGTGCTGGGTGCAGGGCAGGCACCGCAGAGGCACCAAAGCCAGGCGGGCACCGCAGAGGTGTTTGGCACAGGGTGGGCAGTGCAGAGGCCCTGGGCACAGGATGGGCACCGCAGCGGCACCGGGTGCAGGATGGGCACCACAGAGGCCCTGGGCACAGGGCGGTTGCCGCAGCGGCACCGGGTGCAGGGCGGGCACCACAGAGGCCCTGGGCACAGGGCGGTTGCTGCAGCGGCACCGGGTGCAGGGCGGGCACCACAGAGGCCCTGGGCACAGGGCGGTTGCTGCAGCGGCACCGGGCGCAGGGCGGGCACTGCAGAGGTGCTGGGCACAGGGCGGACACCGCAGCGGTGCTGGGCACAGGATGGGCACCGCAGTGCTGCTGGGCGCAGGATGGGCACCACAGCGGTGCTGGGCGCAGGGCGGTTACCGCAGCGGCACCGGGCACCGCAGCGGTGCTGGGCACGGGGCCGTGCAGCAGCCCTGGCCGTGGGTGGGCGGCGCGGGCCGGCCTTGGGGCTCAGCACCGGGTGCTCCRCGCGGCCGCCTCACATTTTCCGCGCGGCGGCCGCCAGCCCCACGACCGGCACACGCCGGCACCGAGGCGCACGCACACGCACGCCGCGCCAGCGCTCGGCCGAGCCAGGGAGGCAGGAAGGAAGGGAAGGCGCAGCCACGGCCAAGCAGCCGGGGAGCTCCCAACGGCACCCGGCGCCCCCAGGGCTGCCCGGGGAGGGCCCCAGGCCCGGCCCGCAGCACCGCCGGCCTCCTCGGAGCCTGCAGGGTGCCCAGAGCCGCGGGCCTGGGGAGGAGCAGGCGCGAGGGAGACCCGCTCCCGGTGCCCACCGACCCCGCGGGGCAGCGCCGGAGCCCGGCAGCCCCGCTCCGGGCAGCCCCATGGGGCGCGCCGGGGAGCGAGGACGGAGCCTCCCGGGCCGGGCGGTGCGGGAGCCCCCGCGCGCGGCGCTGCCGTCACCRGCCGCACGTCGGGAAGTTGTTCTTGGATGGGCCCGGGGCATTCCTAGACGCGCATTCCTGGCAGCCGGAGCGCTTCATAGGAAAGATTCTTTGCTTGAAAATATCCGGTCCACGTGGAGGAGCGAGGGGCCGGGGCGGGCCCGGCCGGCCCACCCTGCGCCGCCCGCGCACGCCGGGGCTGCCCGGCCAAGGCATCCGGGCACCGCGGCCGGGAAGCACCGGCCCTGACGGTGACGAGTGGCTTCTGCCGGGAGCTTCCGCAGGCTGGGAAGGCTCCGAGTGCTCTGAGGTCTGAGTGCAACGTGGGGCAGCCTCAGGGCTGCAGCCCAGCCGGTGCCACCCGGGCCAGGACATGGGCTCTGTGCCRGGACACTAGGGCCCCGAGGCCGGTGCGTCTTGGCCAGGCTGCTCCTTTACGCAGTGCTGGTGCCACCGGGCTCAGCAGGGCGCCCCAGTGCCTGGGGCTGGAAGGGGTCCCGCCCGGAGGCCTCCGGGGGAGCCGCGAGCGGTGGTGTGGCAGGGCCGGGTGCGGGGCCGGGCGCAGCGTGCCGGGGACCCCGCTCACCGCCCGGAGGCGGCGGCAGTGCCGGGAGCGGGGCCGGGCCCCGCGGCAGCCCAAGGGTTAAGGCCGGGCCGCGGGCAAGCGCAGGTAGGCGTGAGCGCGCCGGCCCCGCTGCTGCCCGCGAGCCGCGGAGCCCCCGGCGCGGCGCAGAGGAGGGGCCTGGCGGCGCGCGGGCCGGCTATAAAGCGCGCGGCGGCGGCGCGCTCGCCGCCTCACCATGCACATGTGCGGGGCCGCGCGCCGCCCGCCGCCGCTCTGAGCGCCCGCCGCGTCGCGGGCCGGGAGCATGAGCTGAGGCGCGGCGCRCAGAGCCCGGCGCCGCCCGCGCCGCCATGTCCTTCGCCATGCTGCGCCCCGCGCCCGGCCGCTACCTCTACCCCGAGATCAGCATGCTGTCCGAGGACGAGGAGAACGGCAGCGAGAGCTCGGGCTCCGACGAGAAGCCCTTCCACCTGGACGCCGACGGCTACGCCATCAAGGGCGGCAAGCGGCGCGGCACCAAGAAGCCCGGGCGCCTGAGCCGCGAGCCGCGGCAGCGGCACACGGCCAACGCGCGCGAGCGCGACCGCACCAACAGCGTGAACACGGCCTTCACGGCGCTGCGGACGCTCATCCCCACCGAGCCGGCCGACAGGAAGCTCTCCAAGATCGAGACGCTGCGGCTGGCCTCCAGCTACATCTCGCACCTGGGCAACGTGCTGCTGGTGGGCGAGGCGTGCGGCGACGGGCAGCCCTGCCACACCACRCCGGCCTTCTTCCCGCACGGCGGCGGCAGCCCCGCCGCGCGCGACCCCGACGCCTCCCAGCCCAAGCAGATCTGCACTTTCTGCCTCAGCAACCAGAGGAAGCTGGTGAGTGGACGGGTGCGGTGGCACCGCGGCAGTGCCGGCAGCACCGCGGCAGCACCGGGGCATGGCGGCCCAAGAGCCTTCTCCCGCAGCCGCCTCGGGCGCGGGGCCACCGGGCAGGAGGACAGGCGGCCGCTCGGGATGCAGGCGGATGCAGGGCATGGGGAAGGAGCAGAGGAGGCCGAGGGCACAGGCTCCGGACAGGGCCTGGCGCACGCCAGGGGCAGCAGGCAGGGGACAGAGCCCGCGGCCATCAGGCACCGCAAGGCCACCCACAAGCCCTGCTCCAGGACACGTCGCATGCARGGAGCAGGCGCAGCGCCGGGGAGCCCCCTTGCCCACAGCTCCGCTGGGTGCCGGGGCCGGASGATCTCCGGCGGGCAGCGCGCTATCCGAGCGGCTGCCGTGTTTCCGGCATGCGGCAGCTCTTCCCGCGGCACAGGGCACCGGAGAAGGGGCGAGCGGCGGCTCCGGGAGCAGCGTGTCCTGTGCGGAGGCCGGGGAGCCCTCGGGCTCCGCAGGTGCCGCTCCTGCGCTGCCCMGCGCCGGGCGGCCTTGCCTGCAGGCGGGAGCAGCCCGAGCGGACACGTCGCCGGGGGCACGCGAGGCGGCGGCTGCCCTGGCAGGGGGGGCAGGCGCAGAGGCCGCCCCGGCTGCGCGCCCTGCGGTCCTGCCCGGCGCTGCCAGCGGGGCCAGCACTGCCCCGCGCTGGACAGCAGAGCCGCCCAGGCACCCCGAGCCTGCCCCGCTGCCCGGCACCAGCCGAGCCGCCTCTGCGCCGACCCCAGTGCCGCCGGCTCCCGCACGGAGCGGCCGAGCAGCGCAGGGCCGGGCCAGGGCAGYGCCACTCCACGACCCGGCCCAGGACACCGGGCTTGGGCTGGCAGGGCGCGGACGGGAGGGAGGCTGGAGCCAGGCCGTGCGCTGGGGAGCCTCGGCTCGGGCGCCGCAGGGCCAGGCGGGCGGCAGGCAGAGCGCTCTGTGTGCCGGGCACGTGCCTGGTGGACGCTCCCTCGTGCCACCATGTCCCCTTGGTGCGTGGCGCTCGCCCCGGGCTCGCYGGCGGTCCCTGGGGCCTGTGCTGGACTCGCCGGCGGTCCCCAGGGCTGCCGCGGCGCTGCGGGCGCAGCAGGACCGGGGCGGGCGCATGCGCGCGGGGCGACACGCAGGCAGGGCGGCTCTGCTGGCGAGCAGGGCGCCGTGCCCGCAGGCTCCACAGCGCTGCGCCGCCCGCCCGGCCCCGAGAGCGCCCTGCTCGCCCAGGGGTGCCCCGCAATGCCCCCCGTCCCTCGAGCCCGCGGCCGCTGCCACCCTGCCGGGGCCGCCCGGGCAATGGGGCTGGTTTTGCAGCCCCAGCGCAGTGGGTTGGGGCACCCGTCGGTGCCATCGCCGCTCGGGAGGGCGCGCGGAGCCCCTGCTCTGGCTCYGCAGAGGGCTGGGGCAGGGCAGGCCCTCGGGGAGGCCCTGGCGTCCCCCGGCACACGGGGTGGCACAAGCACGGCATAGGCGGCAGAGCCGGGACGCGGAGCCGCTCCCAGCGGCACCGGGGCGCTCACCGGGACGGTGCYGGAGCGAGGGGCAGCGCAGAGCCCCACGGGCCCCCGCGCCCCCACCGAACCACGGGGACGGGACAGCCCCGCGGCCCCGTAATTTACTGTTCCTGCTGCACTTAATGGCAGCGGAAAGGCAAGGTGATAGGGGAAAAAATATGAGGCGGGATTTTCCGAATCCCCATTTCCTCTCCAGACAGCACGAGAGCTCCTGGGGCCTGAACATCTGGGAAATTTAATTTTCCCGTTTCGGAGCTGAACTCCCCTTCCCCTCCCCTCCCGCCCCCCGTAACAAAGGCGGCGGCAGGGCCGGGGCCGCACGTGTGCCGGGGGAGGCTGCGCCGGGCGCYGGGCGAGGCCCGGGGGCCCTGTGTCCCCATCCTCATCCCTGTCCCSGCACRCGGGATGTGCGGGAGGGCCGAGCGGCCGGGACAGCGGCCGCGTCCCCACGTGCTCCGGGCGCTCCGGACGCACGGAGCAGCCGGGGGCTCCCCGCGGGAGGCGGCCGCTGGCCCCATTCCTGGCCCCAGGTGTGTTTTCTTAACGGGGCTTCTCCCCCCTCTCGGCAGAGTAAAGACCGGGACAGGAAGACGGCGATTCGGAGCTAGAGGAGCGCGGGCGCAGCGAGGACGCCGGAGGAKCCGCACGCCCAGCGCAGCCGCCGCCGCCGCCGGGGCCTCCGCCCGCGCTGCCGCAGAGGCCGGACCTCCTCCGCCGGAGCCGCCCCGGGCTCCCTGCACGGACTGAGCGGGGCCGCTGCCCGGGCCGGGCGGGCGCGAGCAGCGCCGGGACTAGTGCCGCCGGTGCGGGGCCGCCGGCCCGGCCACGGACTGCGGAGCTGCAGAGCCGCGGAGCCGCGGGCGCCGCCTTGGTCGAGGACAGTCAATACATGCTGGTGTTTCATGTCATTGATAGGGTAATATAAAGCCTGAGCAATTTGTATAATTAAAACGAGTTACGGATCTGACTCGTGGCCCCGCRCCCCTCCTTCCCCACCGCTCCCGGCTCGGAGGTGGCGGCGCCCGATGCCCTCACAGGCCCCGCGCCCGGCACCCGTGCGCTCCGCACCCGCAGCATGCCGGGCACTTCCCCCGTCGCTGCCGGAGCGCGCGGCTCGGACGGGCTCGGAYGGGCTCGGATGGGCTCGGAYGGGCATGGGGCCCACGCCAGCCCCAGCGGCCGCTTTCCAAGCAGAGGCATCAGGAGGAAAGCCTGGATTCGGCAGCGTTCTGCGGGGCCGGCGGCCCCAACGCCCCGCGTGCCGAGGCTGTGTCACCCACCCTGGCACACACGGTGCCRCCGGGACGGCAGCGCGGTGCCCGCGGGGCTCCCAGGGCTCTGCGCTCCGGCACGGTGCCTGCCTGCGCACACGGGGTGAGGAACCCGCGGGCCGATTGCAGCGGCCGTTCCTGAGAGCAGAGGCTGGAGGCGCCCGGCTCGGCGCGGGGCCGGCTCGGGGYGCTGCCGCGGCGCAGGCTCCATGAGACCCCTGCAGCGGAGACCCCGGGCACGTTGCCAGCACTGCTGCTTTATGGAACGTCCATGCTCGTTAGCCGAGCGATCGCCCGGGGAGAGCACCACTGGTCAGGGCCACGCGAGCCGCCACCGCCTGCCCTYGGCCACCGCCTGCCCTCGGACGGCCCCTGCCCTTATCCACCGCCTGCCCTCCACCAGCCCCTGTCCTCGGCCGGCCCCTGCCCTTGGCCACCACCTGCCCTCAGCCACCCCCTGCCCTCAGTCGGCCCCTGTCCTCGGCCGGCCCCACCACACAGCACCAGCAGCACCGGCATTGCCGGCTCGCCCTGCCGTGGGGCCGGCTCYGCTGCTCCGCGTCGGCAGCTGCAGGGCCCCCGTCCAAGCTCCCCGTGCCCATCAGCATCGCTGCCCTCCTCCCGTATCCCCTGGCATCGCTCCCGGCGCTCCCTCCTCCCGCATCTCCCGGCATCACTCCCGGTGCTCCCCTCTCCTCGTGCCTCCCCGGGCACCCCTCTCCTCCCCAGTCCTGCTGGGCTCCAGCCCATCCTTCCTTCTCCGGAGCTCCGGGCSGGAGCTGCACCTGCCCCGTCCGGGCTGCCTGCACCCAGGGCGGCCCCATGGGTACGATATGGACACGAGCGGCATCGTGGGGCTTCCTGGGCACCTGGGGCCCCCCTGCCCTCTGCAGCCCCGAGCACCAGGACTCCACGCGCAGCAGCCTCCGGAGCGCGCGGCCGGCACGCCGAGAAGAGCAGCCCACCGGCACCGGCGGGCTCCTTCACAGGCAGCGGGAGCCGCCGCTCTGCAGACGGGAACGCTGCTGGGCAGTGGGAAACGCCGCTCCTGCAGCTGGGAAGGCTGCCAGGGAGCGGGAAATTCCTCTCCTGCAGCTGGGAAGGCTGCCAGGGAGCAGACAGCACTGCTCCCGTAGCTGGGAATGCTGTCAAGGAGCAGGAACTTTGCTCCCGCAGCCGGGAATGCTGCCGGGGATGCTGCTGGGCACTGGGAGCACGACGCTTCGGGGCAGCCAAACTGCTCTTGTGCTACCAGCGGCCCAGTGACCTCGGGAGGACGCAGCCCGTCTGCAGCCGCGGCACCGCTCCCTGCGTGCGGCCCCTTCCGACCCGTGGTGCTCCGACCCGCGGCACTCCGACCCGCGGTACTCCAATCCACAGCGCTCCGACCCGCAGCACTCCGATCCGGAGTGCTCTGACCCACGGTATTCTGATCCACAGTGCTCCAGCCCTGCATTGCTCCGGCCCGCACTGCTCCACCGCACGCCGCGGGGCTCCGGGGAGCTCTCCAAGCAGGAAGGCAGTGCGGTAATTGGGAAGGAAATTCCCCAAGCCGAGCCATTAGGGGCTGCAAGGGAGGCTGCTTCCAATCCGCAGGGAACGCGCAGAACGGGAAGCAGCAGAAGGGCAGGTTCAACCCGCGCCAGATTTCCTCTCCGAATCCGCAGGAGCCCGCGTGGGCCGGGGGGCCGGGGCCGTTCCCGCGTCTCCGTGGTCCTGCTCGGGTGGACGGACAGCACGGGCTGTGACGCTGCATGGCCGGTCCCTGCCGCAGCGCCCGTCCGGCGTGGCCACCACGTCCGCGTCCCGGCCGTGGGCACCTCCGGTGTCACCCGAGGGGGCCCCGAGCCAGGGCGGGCACGACCTTGTCCCGGGCAGGACCTCATCCAAGGCAGGACCTCATCCAAGGCAGGACCTTCTGCAGGGCAGGACCTGCCATGGGGCAGGAGCTGGTCCGAGGCAGGACCAGGGCAGCGGTGTGGAACCAGCAGCTGGGCAAAGCGCGCAGGTCACCACCAACACTGTGTGTCACCAACTACCTGATGTGTCACCACCAACACGGTGTGTCACCAGCTACACCGTGTGTCACCAACACAATGTGCCACCACCAATGCGATGTGTCACCAACTACCTGGTGTGTCACCAACATAGTGTGCCACCACCAACATGGTGCGTCACCAACTCCTTGGTGTGCCACCACCAACATAATTGGCCACCATCAACATGGTGTGTCACCAACTACCCAGTGTGTCACCACCAACACGGTGTGTCACCAACCACCCGGCGTCACCACCAACACGGTATGCCAGCACCACCATGGCACGTCACCACCGACACAACACAGCACCAGCAACACCACAGCACCAGCAACACCACCAAGGGCACCACACGCCACGCCCAATGCTGCGTGTCCCCGCCAGCGCAGCGTGCCCCGCGCACGGGTGCCCTCGGCCGTGGCCGCGGCAGGGTCGTGCCGGGCGCAGCGCGGCCCTGGGGCCACCTGCCCGCGCGGTGGGGCCGCGCTGCGGGGCCGGCGGCCCCTTCCTTCCCCCCGCGCGGCGCAGCTGCCCCGGCGGCCGCGCAGCTGCGGCGCGCAGATGGGAAGTGCAGGTCCGCGCTGGCGCGCCGCCCGGCTCCCCCGTGTCTGTCTGGGGGAAGAGGAAGCCGTCCACCTCTGGAATCCTTCACTCGCTCCTCGTTGCCGCTCGCCCCGCGGCTCTCCTGGGGGCTGGGGTCAGGCGCTCGCTCCCGCGCCCGCCGCTTCCCCCGGCCCCGCTCGGATTACAATGCCGGCAGTGTTCGCTCCAAATCCCCCTCCGCACGTTAATTCTGCTCCTCTGTCTCCGACTACCGCGCGCCTTCCTGTGCCTCCTGTCTTTGCGGGCCTCCTCCGCGGGCTTGTTATCTCTGACAAATGGAGCGCGGCCGCAGGACGCGCGGGGACAGGCCTGGCCCCGCCGCCGCGGCCCCTGGCCCGGTGCACACGGGGCTCGGAGCTGCCACGGGTGCCGAGCAGGTTGCCTCCCCCGCGGCCGTGGTGATGCCACCCCCCGGCTTCCATCCTTGGGACACCCTTGGAGGCGAAGCAGACGTGTCCCCACGTCACCTGCCGGGGCTGCGCGAGCACCACGGGGCTCCCCAGCCATCCCGGGAGTCCCTGCACAGCTGGGCCCTCCCTGTGCATTGGCTGAACCTTCGGGTACCGTCACAGGGGTTTGGACGGTAATCACTAGGTTTCTGAGTAAACGGGGCCTTATGTGACAGGACGGAAGCCTGTGTAGCAGGAGACGGGAGCCAAGCAAGTGGGATGGGCCATCCCTGTGCCCCTGAGCTCCTGCTCGGCCCCGGCTGCTCCACAGCAGCTCCCGTTGGAACAGCAGCTCAGGCTGCACCGCGGCAGTGCCCGTTGGGGCAGCGGTTCCTGTTGGAGTGGCGGCTCCCATTGGAGCAGCGGCTCCCATCAGAGCGGTGGTTCCCATTGGAGCGGTGGCTCCTGTTGGAGCGGCAGCTCCCATCAGAGCAGTGGCTCCCGTTGGAGAGGTGGCTCCCATTGGAGCAGCGGCTCCAGTTGGAGCGGCGGTTCCCGTTGGAGAGGTGGCTCCCATTGGAGCAGCAGCTCCCGTCGGAGCGGCGGCTCCCGTCGGAGCGGCAGTGCGGGCAGCCACTCTGCCCCGCGTGCCAGCGGCCGCGGCCGGCCCCCTCGCTCCCTCCCATCTTTCCGAGCTGATTTACTGCCCGCAGAAAAAGTTTCCTTCTCCCGCTCCAAGATTCCTTGCGTTTTGGCTCCCGCTCCCGCAAACCCGAAGCAACTGTTGCTRTTGGCAGGTCCCCGCTCCGCTCCGACCGTGCTCGGACTTTTCCATTCCCAGCACGCTGGGAGCTGCTCCCGGGGGGCGCCGGCATCCCCCGCTCCCGCCGGGCACCCTGCCCGCCCGGTGAGCCCGGGCGCTGCTCCCGACGGAGCAGCCGGTGCCGGGACAAGCACCTGCGACCCCTTCCAGGTCGGCATTCCCGCTGCTCAGGAAAACCCGGCGCYGGCCCCGAGGAGCCCGTTAAAGCGCGAGGGGCTGGTGGCCACAGGCACGGGTCCTGCGAGCGCCTCCGGGTGCGAGGAGGGCCCCGCTCGGCTCGGTGTGCCTGCGAGCGCCCCGCGAGCGCACCGTCTCCCCGGGGCGGCTGGGGCCAAGCGCGGCCTCCTGGTGCCCACGGGCAGCCCGTGCCCAAAGCCCATCCTCAGTGCCCCGCCTGGGCCACGGGGATGGACGGGCAGAACGTGTGACCGTCCCCCACGTGCCCCGGGGAACACCCGTCCCCGCAGGGAAGCGCCGGGGTGGGAGGGAGCTCCGGGGGCTGCCCCGGCGCTGGGGAAGGCGAGCGGGAGCCGGCGGCAGCGAGGGGCCGCGGGAGCGGGGGCCGCGGCCAGGCCTCCTGGCAGCCGCCGCCGCGGTAGCCGGCAGAAGCCATTAACGGGGTTGGCCCGCGAGCAAAGCAGCTCCCGGGCGCGCACGCAGGCGCTCACGGCGGCCCCGCGCTCTAGAGTTACAGGCRGCCCCGGGGGCGAGCGCCGGCCCCGGCTTCCGATCGCGCCGCGGCCCCGGCAGCGCCGCTACTGCAGCGGCTGGCGTGCGGCCCACGGCGAGGAGGCCCCCGCGCTCGCTCCGCATGCTCGCTCCGCACATCCCTGCCGCGGCGGCGTGGGGCGAGGGCATCCACGGGAAGGGGGTCCCGGCCCCAGTGTGCCGCCTGCGCTGGTTCGGCAGCCCCGGGTGCGCTGGCGCGGCCCTCGCCGTCTCCCAGAGCCCCGCGCCGGGCCCGAGCGTTTGTTCCAGAGCTTTTCCAGGAACCCGGGCTGAGCGGCGCCTCCTGGCCAAGCTCTGCTACCGGGGAGGGAGGGACGAGCGCAGAGAGCGGCGGGGCCAGCCCGGCAGCGCGGGGCCGGGGGCCGCAGTGCCACRAGGGGCCACCCCGCGGGGCAGCGCTGCACAGGCCGCCGTGCCGGGCTCCACGTGCCTGCGGAGACGTGGGCACAGCCTCGGGCGGCAGCAGCGCTGGGGAGGCGGCGCGGGGCGCGCGGCAGCCCCGAGCAAACGCTCTCCTCGGGCAGGGCGGCCCGGGCGGGCAGCCGGAGGCGCTGGGGCCGCGGGCTCCTCCTGCGCCGCCTGCGCGCCCGGCCGGGACGGCGGCCTAACGAGGTGCGAGGCRGGCAGCGTGCCAGCGCCGCGGGGCCCCGAGCGGCGCGGCACGCAGGGGACAGCGCCCGGGCCCGCGGCCTCGCACCCAATGGGACGGGACGGGATAGGACGGGAGGGTGGCACCGGGCCCCGCGCRTCCCGGTGCTGCCCGGAGCTGCACGCGGACGGGAGCAGCTGGCCCGGTGGGGCGGCACCACAAGCGGAGAGCGGAGCGGGAGAGCAAGTGGAAAGAAAGAAAATAGGAGGAGAAAAAGAAAGGAAAAAAAACAAAGAAAAAAAGAAAGAAAAAAAGAGGAAAAAAAAGACAAAAAAAAACGAAAGAAAAAAAGAAAGACAAAAAAAGCGCGGAAAGTTTCCACTCATCAGGCGAGGGCTGTTGCGGGTTTCTCGCTCTCCCCGGGTCGGAGACCTGAGTGCTTAAACGCGCTCGCTGATGTCATTCCTTCCAGAAGGAAAAAGTCTTTCCTGCCCCAACTGAGCTGCTCTACAAACGCTTCAAATATCAAGGCTGGGGCAGCCAAGAGACAGAGTCATTGCGCTCGCCGCGGTTTGTTCACGGGCCGTGGCAGGGGAGCGGTGCCTCCCCCCGCGCCCCGCGCCGGGGCTGCCCGGCTTCCCCCGCGAGCGGCCGGGGAACCTGTCACTTGTCCCTCGGCCTCCAGATCCCTCAGGTTCCGCCTTTCCCCCCTCCCCGGCGGGTTCCCGCCCCAGCCCCGGTTAGCGGCTCCGTGTTGGCAGCGCGGCGTCCCCGCGCCGGCGCACGCAGAGGGGCAGCAGGAGCTCGCAGCGGCTCGCAGGTGGCACACGCTGCTCCGCACCGCTCCGGCAGCCCTGCCAAGCGGCGCAGGGCAGCGGGACCCCCGGCAAGGCGGCTCCGCGGCGCGGCTCGYGGCCGGGCGGGAGCACGTGCGGGCGCGGGGCCGCCGCGGGCTGCCAGCAGCAGCACGTTGCGCACGCTCCCTCCCCTCGCCTGCCCAAGCAGCTACTGAAAGGAGAGCTCCCGCGCGGGCTCCCCCCGCCGCCCCAGCTGCGCTGCGGAGGAGGCCGGCGGGCCGGGCCCGGGGCCGCGCAGCGCTCAGCGCGCCGCCATTCATTAGCCTCACATATGGAATAGTCATTGCGGGAGGAAACGGGCCCAAACAAAAGCCCCAAACTGCTTCCTCCCCGCGCGGCCGGACAGGCGCTGCCGCGCGCGCCCATCCATCTCCGAGCGCGGAGAGCCGGGGGCCGCGCGGCGCGGGGAGCCGCCGGGCCCGAGCGCGCCGTGCGCGGG
>PTEX01000545.1:24792-45810 GCA_003342815.1 Eudromia elegans | reverse complement strand
CCGAGCCCCGGGGCCCCGGCCTAGGCCTTCCCCCCGCCGCTTATCTGCCCTTCCCCGGCTGCTCCCGCCGCGTGTTTTGCCCAGATACCCCCTCGCAAGGCTGTAAACAAGGGGCCTTGTCTCGCCCGCGCAGGCCCCGCGTGTGATGAGTTTGCACGTTGCCAGAGGGGGTTGTGCTTGGGGCTACCCCGCCTTGGGCCGGGCAGCCGAGCGCCTCGTCGCTCGTGGTGTGGGAAGTGGGTCGTTTAGGAGCCGGTGATGAAACCTGCGCGAAACATCCGCTGGGGGAGAGCTGGGGAGGGACAGGGCTCCTCCCCGAGCCGTTCTCCTTGCGTTTGTCTAAGGCAGACGGCGAGATGCAAAATCCAAGAGGCCGATTCGTCATGAGCTCTCTCCTGGGCACGGGATGTTGCCTGGGGCCTTGGGAAGTTCACACGGAGCTCTCCAGAGAGCTGGGCCTTTTCCTCYCGGCGAAAATCTCGTTTTGCTTTGCTGGGAGGGAGTGGGAAGTAACTCTCCTTCGTGCACACGTAGTTGCTGTATTGCTCATCCTGTTCGCTTTTTTCTCCGCAGTATCTTACACCTTTTCTCTTTTTGTTGTCCACATTTGCTTCTTTTAATTCCCCCCGCTCAAGGGCGGCAGAAACAAGCTGCTGGGCTCAGGACTGTGGATCTTGATGTAAGCGCAGTAAGGAGAGACCTTTTATGTGTCAGTGAGAAGAAATCCTCGCGGCAGGAAGCGGGAAAATCATCACGAGGGGAGGGTTAAAGAGAGAGACCGCAGATCTGTGTGTGTTGGCTCTTTGTTTTACTGCCTCGAAGGTAGGGGCTCATGGTGGCGACAGGACCGGTTCCCGGAGGCGCCGCCTCGGCACCGGTCTCGTCCCGGAAGCCTCTCTGCGGGTCGGGCCCGGTTTGTGAGCGGTCGCCCGTGCGTGGTCCCTGCAGGTCTCCGAGGCGGGTGCCGGTCCTCGGTCAGCGCGTTCACAGTGTCGCGCTCCCTTACGGGCCAGTTTCTGCCCATAAAAGCACCCTCTTTTTCCACGCACAACGTAGTGACTTTGGAATGAGAGAGTCTCCTCTTCACAGGGGCTCGGAGCATCCTGGCCGGGGGCCCCGCTGTGCTGCTCTGCTCACTGCCCTTCCCCGGAGCGTCTGCCCTTGGCCTCGCGCGGAGGCCGACTCGGTGTCCTGAGCTACTGGGGATAAAAGTGCAAGTCACCTGAGCCAGCCTGTGTTCCTGGGCTCTGAGGGCTAGCCAGCAGCCASCTGGGTTATTGGGGGTGAGTTTGAGGGAAAAGGCAGGGCAGCTCTTGACGTAGCTCGCAACTACAATGTGCAACCTAGTCCCACGGCGATGTGTGGGCCAAAACCATAGGAGAATTGGGAAAGAGTTCGAGGAGGATGAGCTCTGGCCCCGTTAAGCGGCCTGCCTGGGTTTAGCTTCTGCTCGCTGCTGGAGCAGGTTTGCCAGGGGGAGGGTGCTCTGTGCTCTCCGTGCTCTKCCCCCGGCCMTGGTGTGGGACAGCAGGTCCTGACCGTGGGTGTGAGCCAGTTTTCCACCGAAGGCAGGCACTTGGAGGAAAGGTAGAGTATGGATAATGTGACGAATGGCAGGCTAGGCTATCCGTGACGTTACCTCCTCGGACACTGCTCTGGACTATAGACTTGTCTGGCCCAGGAGCTCGCGGGAGAGCGCGGGCCTGTCCTCTGCCAGCTTTGCTCTCGTGCCCACGGGTCTCATCCAGCTCTCCGGCTCCAGGAGATCCTGGATTTCCCCCGCTGTTTTGTTTGGGCAGGGAGCTGACGTGACTCGTTCTGCTGCCCTGTGACTGCCAGGTGAAGCTGGGGCAGTAGCTGGAGAGCGCACCAGGCGTGGGGGGACRCTGGGGCCAGCCCCTGCTGGCAGCACTGCCCACCCAGCGCGGGCGGCTCGGAGCCTGGAGGTGCTGGAGCAGCAGCGTTGCCTCCCGCTGTCCTTGGGGAGGTTCCCTCGGGAGCTCGTTCCTCCCTCCTGGTCACCCTGCCGCGCTGCTTCGGGGAGCACCGATCCCGGCACCGAGCGGTCGAGCTTGCCGAGGAAGGAGCTGAGCTGGTGCGGAGAGCTCCGAGAGGCATGAAAGCGGCAGCAGGGAGCCCTGGGCTCCGTGTTCCCCGGAGCCGCCGCGGGAGCCCCCTCCGAGCCCTGACTGCTGTCACCACCTGGGAAATAACCCTGTGCTGAGACTGCCAGGCACCCGAGGGGCACCCGCTCGCTGCCCCCCCCCAGGTTAACCTGCCGTGCCGCGCGCTTCCCCGCGGGCATCCAYGGCAGCGTGAAGCGAGGAGACCTGCTGGGGTGGGATATCGAAGGGAAGAGCTGCACGTCCCGCTGGGAGTGAGGAGAGCACGGAAGTTGCAGCGCCCTCCTGCTTGTAAGGATRTAAAATTTATCATCTGTGACACACAGCAGCAATATAATAAATACAGAAGTWAAGTAACTGCTTCCCAGGAGTTCGCAGGGCAGTGTGAGGGTCTGTCTTACCCCTGTACACAGGGATGGCAGCAGCTTTCTTGGCTTTGCAGGGAAGRGTTGATCTAGTTCAGTAGTTAGGCTTTGGACTTGTTAAATCGGGTTGGAATCGTGTGTTTTCGGTGTCTGTTTGGAGTGGAAATTTGGAATGGACCTCCCCGCGGGGGCAGGCTCGCCGGGACAGGCGCGCRCRGAAGGGGCAGTAACGGCTCGGAGCRCGGGCTGCGTTTCCAGCTGAACTCCAGCTCCCCAACAYGGGCCCTCGAGGGCTCGGTTTGTTTGGCTCGGCCGAGCTCCAGGTTCATCTGGAACTGCAGGGTGAAAGTGTGGGGTGAGGTAGGCCTGGTTTTAAAGTAAGAGGCTTATTAGAGCCTCGTGAATAAGCACTTAATGGGAACCGCTCCTCGGAACATGTAAGTGCTCCCTGAGAGCGCCGGTGGCCAGAAGAGCCGCCACTTCAGCACGCGCCCCCGCCGCCGGCTCTGGGGCAGCACTCCCGGCCCTCTCCAAGGCGACACTCGGGCTCTGCCCCTCGAAGCCTCCCCGGGGTTTCATGTTTACGTTCTGCCTCTCTCCCCGTTTGAAGCAGTTTGCCCTGTGTCTGGCTGATGTCGTTTGTCCTCTTGGTGCCCGACGCGGGAGCCCTGGGGCTGCTCGGGCGCGGGGGCTCCTGCGTGGTGACATCTTCCTCGGCCCTCGCGGCCCTGCAGCCGCCTGGGGGCAGGAGAACGACTTGGATGAGCCATGCAAACCCCAGCGGTCGCGTTGGCCGGGACCGTCTCGCGGGGCTCGGGAGCAGCTCGGCCAGCAGGAGCCGGGATGGTCCCGGCTCCCTGCGATTCGCTCGCCCTAGGAGCGGCGCCGCCCGCTCCGCGCTTGGGGGCTGAGCCCGCGGAGCACCAAAACGCTGATCCCAAGCAGCAGCTTCTYGCGAGCAGAGCAGTGAGAGATCTCAGCACACAGCCCCGAAGCTTGAAATCTCTCAGTTAGCTCCAGTAGTAAATCCCATAAACTGCTGGAAAACACAAGCTCCCGCAGGGTCCTGGCGTTGCTGTTCATTGCGTCCTCCTGCTCAGCACTTTGGGTTGCAGAGTACCAGGAAGGTTCTTCACCCTAGCTAAAGGCAACCTTCTCTTTTGACCTGCTAGGGAGTGATTATTCCTTGCTTTTTTCCTAGCCCTAATCTGGCGCAAGAGGATTTTTGTGCCCGTGACGTCGCTTGGAGCACAGGGCCTTTCCATTAGAAAGGCTAGCTTTGAGGACAGGAAAAGAGCCRTGAAAGGATCATACGTGAAAATACCCTGTTCATGAGCAGGGCGCCCGTGTTGTGTGAGAGGAACCAAGCGGAGTGGCTGCTCTTCCTTTCCCCAGCCCGAAGCCCTSGGAGCGGCCCCGCTGTTGTCACAGAGCCACCCGATGAAGGGGACACCCTGTGACTGCAAGGGGCCCTTCGGCCTCGGTAGCAGATCCCAGCCAGTTGCCTTCATGGAAGAGTCCCCTGGGAGTTTCGATTCAGACGTCATGTGGGAAGGATTTACTCTGTGGGCTAATTTTGGATCTCTTCCTACAGCCAAGTTTCTTCTTTATCATAATTTTTCGTTTGCAATTTATACTTCAGAGTAGACTTCCTTTTACCTCCTGGACACATTTTAGCTAAGAAAAGGAGGGTTCTTTTCTCAGCTCGAAGTTCTAATCCACCCGACCTCAGTGACTGCTGCCTAGAAAATGTGCTGCTGACCTCGGGGAGGCAAAGGCTGGTACCACGTCTGCAAAGTGAGYGAAGAACCAGCAAAGAGCAGGGGGGTCGGGTTTGAGAATACCTTCRTGAGGGTCCTGGTGAAGCTCCTAGCCGTGCTGCTCGAGGCCCTGCGATGTCTCTGCTGTGGCTCCCTTAGCGAGGACGGCGTCGCCTCCGACGCCGCGGGAAGCGGCTCGTGCRGGGAGGCTGCGTCAGCCCCGCGCAGGACGCAGCAGGAAGCGCCCGGAGCGGCGTGCCGGGAAGCACAAGGGCRCCCGGGAACAGCCTTTGCCGTCCTGAGGGAATTCATCTGTTAGGAAAAGCCGTTTGTGGGCTCTTCTTACCACGCTGCTCGGGGTGCCGTTCTGCGTTTGTGTCCAGGAGCAAGCTGATAAACGTTGGCCARGGAGACGTTACGGTGGGACAGGATGAAGAAACGTTACTGTAAACAACGAAAGCCTTTCCAGTGAGTAGGTTTGTTAGCTGGCGTTGCTGCAAAAAGGCCTAATCTTGATCAGCAGCTGTGCCCTATTTCCACCAATATTATGTGCGTGACAGAGGAGTTTTGTGATGGGATATTTGGTATCTTTYAATGTCTTTTTCGTTTTTCCCCTACTCTGGTGCTGTCTGGGCTCTTGGGAAGCTGCTGAGACTTTGCCTTGGCAATTGCTTATGTTGAGCTCCCCTGTATAGAGGATTGCTGGCAACTTAGAGTTGCTTTTGTTYCCCCTTGGAAGTGAAAATTTGTGTTTTCTGCTCTGTGCCTGCGAGGGAAATGTTTCCAGAAGCTGCGCGGGGCCGGGAAGGCAGCGCCGGCCAAGGTAGGTGCTGGGAGAGGCCGGCGGCTGGGGGGCTGTGTCGTGCTTCCCACGCTCCGTACAAAGGGGCCGTGGGCTGGTTCCTGTAGCGGTGGACRTATGGCTGCTGCAGAGGTCTGGTTCTGTCCGTTCCGTCCTCTAATTCCTCTAGATTTTTGTGATGCAGCGACTGTGGCAGCACCCGGGAGCCAGAGTGTCCAGTTGCTCSGGACCTGCTGCAAGTGCCGCCGCTGACATCAGCCTTAGACACCCATTTTCTTCCGTCTGTACCCAAAAATACGGGAGCRTCAGGAAGGGCAGCTCAGGTCTGTTCCGAGTGCGCCGAGTTCAACAGCGGGAGCGTGTGCCGAGAGGTGCCTTGAACGCCCTCGGTTTGGTTCGTGCTCCTTGGATGCGGCGCGGTCCTCGTGTCGGTCGRGTACAAACGCCCCTCGGCTCGAGGTCGAGTACAGGCACCGTGCTCAGATGGGCAGGGAATTCTGCTGCGTCTCGTTGGTAGGAATGGCCTCTTCTGAAGAGCTGCTGATGGCCCAAGGATTGTGTTGTTTTTGTTAAAACGTGTGTCTTTGAACGCTTGGGAAGTGTCTGTGTGCTGGAGACTGAGGTCAGGCCATGTGCTTTAAGTTAACGTAGGTGAGCAGCACTGCTSCAAGCACTGCCCGTGCTGGGTGACCCGGGGCTAGCAGGAACTCTGCTTCTCCCGAGTTTTGTCTTCCTTGCTGGCCCTCGCCCTCAGGGGACATTAGGRGACATCGTGGGGATCGGCCGCCTCCTTCCCGGGCTCCTGACTCTTACCAACCACACATCCCATTCCGGCGGGGTCTCGAGCTGGCCTTTGGCTCTGTGGTTGTCTTCGGGGCCCCGTGCAGTGGTAGGTGGCCCCATGCAGCAGTGCTCAGTGCTGGAGGCAGCACGAGCTTCTGAGGCTTCTGCCCCTGCGGGACCGAGCAGAGCCTCTCTCCTTCAGCTTTCTCCCACATTTTCTTATTTTTGGAACAAAACTGCTTTCAGCACTGCATGAAGCAGCAGTAACAACTAAGGTCACAGAGCACAGGGGATGCCTGCCTGTGTTTCAATACTGGGGCAGGAAATAGGTCCTCAAGCTCTGTAAATAAACAGTGCGGCGGGTGGGAAGGCCGAAGACGACCCTCGGGCTCGGCGCCCGGAGGAGCTTTCCAGGGTGTCTTATGGGTGGTGCTGGACGGTTCCGGAGCTCTGGCAGTGCTGCAGTGCCTGGCTGCCCTGCGGTGCCTCGGCTGCTTTTGGTGCCTGCGGCCCCGCAGTGCTCCTGGAGCCGCGGGTGAGGAGCGGGGCGGCCCTCCCGTCCCCGTGCCGCGGTCCTGCCCTCCCGGCCCCGTGCCGCGCTCCTGCCCTCCCGGCCCCGTGCCGCGCTCCTGCCCTTGGCCCGGGCGTTCGGTGCCCCCAGCAATGGGGAGAGGAGAGCGCGTGAGCAGCTGGTTGGTGTTAGCACGCCGCTGTCCCTGCTGCCAGCGCGGGCCGGAGYCCAAGGCCCTTCCTCGTCCTTTGGAGAGGGTTCCTGGGGGTTTGTGCCCCATCCCTGCTACAGGGCGGGTGTGGACAGCCGGGACAGGAGAACATCACATGCAGCTGCTTTCAGGCGTTGTCCGTCTAGCAGGGAGACCGTTTTACCCCAAGCCTAGGACAGATTCGCTCTTTCRCCTCCAACAATCCTTCAGAAAAGCCCCTTGGGGCAGCTGCTCGTGCTGCCCGCGCAGGCGGTCTCCGAAGGCTGCAGGAGGAGGAGGGCAGCGCCGTCCCCGCGCGCTTGGGGCCTCCGGCSTTGCGGGAGTCGTCTGGGCTCGGCCGTCCCTGCCTGCGGGGCTCGGGCTCCCCAGGGTCAGTGCTGGGCCCAGGGCTGTTCACYTTGTTCATCAGTGRCTTGGGCGAGGGCACCCTGAGCAAGACTGCAGATGGCACCAAACTGAGTGGCGTGGCCGACACTCCAGAGGGCTGCGCTGCCGTTCAGAGGGACCTGGGCAGGATGGAGAGTTGGRTGCAGAGGAACCTYATGAGGTTCCACAAGGACAAGGGCAGGGTGCTGCACCTGGGCAGGAATAACGCCAGGCACCAGCACRGATGAGGGGCTGCCCTGCTGGGAAGAGGTCTGAGAGTCCTGGGTGACACCAGGTTCCCCCCGAGGCAGCAACGGGCCCTCGTGGCCAAGGAGGCCGATGGGCTCCTGGCTGCACCAGGAGCAGCGTTGCCAGCAGGGCGAGGGAGGGGATCCTGCCCCTCTGCTCAGCCCTGGGGAGGCCAAACCTGGAGCGTTGGGGGCAGCTCTGGGCTCCCCAGGACAAGAGGGACATGGAGCTGCTGGAGAAGGTCCAAGATAGAGCAAYGAAGATGATGAAGGGACTGAAGCATCTACTGTGTGAGGAAGGAGTGAGCGAGCGGGGCCTGCTCAGCCTGGGGAAGAGCTGACTGAGAGGGGACCTGACCAACATGTGCAAATATCTGAGGGGAGAGTGTAGGGAGGAGGGGACAAACCCATCTCAGTGGTGGCCAGTGGCAGGCCAAGGGCAACGGGCGCAAGTTGAAGCGCAGGCAGCTCCATGTCCATGGGAGGAAGAACTTCCTTGGTGTGAGGGTGCCGGAGCCCTGGCCCAGGCTGCCCAGAGAGGCTGGGGAGGCTCCTGCTCTGGAGACCTTCCAACCTGCTTGGCTGCGCCCGGTGCCCCGTGCTCTGGGTGTCCCTGTGGAGCAGGGGGTGGCACTGGGTGGTCTCTAGAGGTCCCTCCAGCCTCGGCCGTGCTGGATTCTGTGCTCCCCGTCGTCGTCGTCCTGCGTTCGGCACCCTCTGCGCAGAGAGGCTCTCGCCTGCGCTGCCGTTGCTCTYCTGCCCCGCCACCCTGGGAGACGGCCTCCCGGCTGCGCTGCYCGTCGGGGCCGTCGCCCGCGCGGGGCGGCTCCAGCGGCAGCAGGACGGCCGTGGGGAAGCCGAGCGTGSCGTCGGGAGGCGTTTCCTGCCGTCCCGGATCCCCTCGGGTTTGTGTCCCGTAATGGAGCGAGCGGCACTCGGACCAGGGCCTCTCCCCGCCACAGCAGCTCCAGAGTAACCCCCTGAGGACCCCTCGAGAGGAGAAGCTGCTTSTTTCTAAAAGGAGCATTAATAACTGACTGGTCTGACTTGAATGGGTTTTATAGTGCTAAGGGGGAAGCAAAACGAAGGCTGGAATAGCCAAAGCCAGAGCAATAAATGGAAAATGGGATAAAATGCAACGTAAGACTTACCAAAAACTAATACTCATCCCTCCTACTCTGGCTGCAGAACCCTTCTCTAGATGAAGTAATTGGGGCAGATCTCACGTATCTGGAGTTCTGCAGCGCATTCGATACCCTGCCCCGTAGGAAATCAGACGTGAAAGAGGAGACGAGGGGGATTAGCGCGAGGCAGGGAGCGCCTGGCCTTGGAGGAGCAGCAGGTAGTGCRGAGAGGGGGGCGGCCGGAGGGGCGGCCGGAGCCGTGCGAGGGTCGCGGCGCGGGGCGGCCCTCGCCAGGGCTGCTCTGCAGTGCCCTCGGCCCGGAGAGCGCGTCGAGGAGCCCGTCGAGGAGCACGTCGAGGAGCTCCTCCCGGAGCGCGCGTGTCTTCTGCGGTGCAGCGGCGTGGGCAGAGCAGCGGCCTCGGGAGCGGCAGGGCCGTGCTGGAGCGTGCCCGGGGCTGCCCTTGCTCCCGAAGGCAGCAACAATTCCAGCACCCGGAGGCAGTTCAGCTGGGGCTGCTTCCCTGCCAGCCTCCCGTGGACGTGGGCCCCTTGCGGCCCAGGGGCTCGTGCCACGAGCGAGCTGAGCTGGAGATGCCCTTCGGGGGAAGCGCCRGCCTGGCCCTGGCCCTGCTCCTTCGTCTTCAACGTGCTTTTAGTGAAGCCCCTGGGCCCCGATACCCGCCAAGCGAAGACCCGCCCATGGGGCTCGGGGCGCAGCGGGCTGCCTCGGTGGCGCTCTGCACGCCCCGTCTCCAGGCCCAGCCCCGTGTGCCCCTTCTGCCCAGATCCCTCTTTCTAAGGCATTTTCAGTCTCGGACCATCAGCCCTGGGGACCCTTGAGTACTGGCTAAGGGGCGAAGGAGCTCAGTGGAAACCGGCCCTCCAAGGCGGCCGAGCGCTCTGGAGGAACAAGGAAACTCATCCTTATTCCAAGGAAGCCGTTAGGACGGAAAAGCYCAACCTGCTTTCGTACACCTCTTAACCTGCTTTGCTTACTGGCAGACACAGTCTCTTAAAGTCTCCTTGTTTGCCTTTTATTCGGAAGCCTTAATTCCGTGGGGTTAATGCTGCGCTGAACTTGTGCAGTCAGTTTAATAGTCTGTGTGAGGAGCAGATCTCRGGGATCTTGCGTCTGGAACCGCTAAGTCTCCACGGAGAGCCCGGCCGCGCGCCGAGCTCCGGCCAGGGAGCCGCTTTCCCGGCCGGGTGCCGGGGAGCCGAGGGCAGCCCTGCCCTCCGAGAGACCCGCGTGGCGGAACGCTCCCGCGGCGGAACGCTCCCGCGGCGGAACGCTCCCACGGCGGAACGCTCCCGCGGCATCGCTCCCGCGGCGGAACGCGCCCGCGGCGGAACGCGCCCGCGGCGGAACGCTCCCGCGGCATCGTGCCCGCGGCAGCCCCGGCCGCGGGGGCCTGTGTCGCCCCAGCTTGCCAGACAGGTTAACTGGGCCGAGCTGTGGGGCTGACGCGTTTGCGCCCGTGCGCGGTGAGGCTCCATCTCGGCATCCTGCCGGACTTCCTGAGCTTCTCTCCTCTCCATCTCCGGGGAGTTGTGCTTTGCTCGTTCGTCCAAATTAGCAGCGACTTAATTACAGCCTGAAGAGTTATCAGCGGCCCGTCGGATTTTGATAACTAGCAGATGCGCCTTCCCCGCCTGAGCCTCGCGCAAGCAGCCGCGTTAGTCGCCGGGGCTTAGCCTAGCCGGGGCGCCGAGCTGGGGGTGCCGGGTGCCCCCCACGCGGCTCGGTGGGTGCTGGGGACGCGCCGAGCTGCGAGAGCGCCGTCGGGAGCTGAGCGGTGCCGTTCAGGCCGCGCCGCCCTGTGTACCTGGGAGCTTGCGTTGGTCGAGCGGCAACGGCCTCCGACGGAGACACCGACCTGCAGCTTGCGCTGCATTGGGTCCTCAGCGCTCGGGGCGGATCTGCGCTGCTGCCCTCGTGCCAGCGTCGGGTCTTCATCTGGGAAACGAAAGCGGGGTTGAGCCGCCCCCCTGTTGCGTAACGGGCGTTGATAACGTTTGGTTTGTTCTGTTGACAGAGTGGAAACAGCTTCCATGTGTTTGACCAAGGCCAGTTTGCCAAGGAGGTGCTGCCGAAGTACTTCAAGCATAACAACATGGCCAGCTTTGTGCGGCAGCTCAACATGTGTAAGTACGGTGGCGGCAGCGCGACGCGCGGGCTCCCGCTGCTCCTGCCCGCCGGGACGCCGGGGCAGCCGCACGTGCCGGGAGCGTGGGCCAGCTTTGCGGTCACTCCGGTTCCCTGCTCCAGCTGGTAGCCTGAGGGTTGGCTCCTGYGGCCGCCGTATCCGCACGCTCCCTGCTCGCTGGAGCAGGGCTGCGAACGCCCTCCTCRTGCTCGCCTGTGGTGACGCGCGGGACGGCTCCTCGCGCCGTGGCGGAGGAGGAGCTCCTCGGGCTCGCTTCCAGGGGCACSGGCTGCGCCACGTGTGGCAGCCTGTGGATTTCCTTATCGCTTTCGTGAGCGGCTCTTGCTGCCAGAATTGTTTAAAACGGGCACTGACTGAGCTAAATTTTCTGAACTCGCAGTTATTTTAATTTTCTGCCTGTAAAATCATCGCCAAGTAGACCTGGAGGAACTTCCAGAGATGGTCGTGTGCTCCAATCCTGTGCTGCGAGGCAGCACTGCCTGKATCGCGTGGCTCTGGTGGCCCAGCATCTAGCCTGGGTTTTCAGGGTCTCCAGGAGCTCCTCGAGGAGTGCTCTGGTGGTGAGGGAGTGATTATAGGGTCAGACTGCTCGTGTCCAACCTAAACCTGCCCTGCTGCAGGTCAGCCCTTGACCTCTTTCCTGTCTGCTGCTGGTGCAGGGGAGAGATTCATTCCTTTTCCCTGTGTATCAGTCTCTGTGTCTTTGAAGGCTTAGTGCCTCTACTCAGGCTTTTGTTTTTAGGCTAAACAAGCAGACTTTTCCCGCTGGTCCTGTGGGTTATTTGCATTCCCTGTTTGTTGACCTGGCCTTTTGTTCCCTTCCTTCGCTGAAGTGCAGYGTTCAAATCCAGGTGCATTGCTCCGTAGCCGGCAGCAGGGAACTCCRTCCCGCGTGTGGGGCTCCGTCGGCCTTGCTGTCCCGGCCTTCGAGGCGTTGCAGCTCTGCCCGGCCGGTTCCAGCCCCCCTTGCTCCAGAGTGCTGGGCCCGCACTCGTGTGCTCAGCACAGCACCGTCCTCGGTAGCTGCTCCCTGGAAGAGACCTCGCTCCTGCTCCTCTCGATGGAGCTCCCCAGCGTGCCAGGGAAGACCCGCCTGGCTCGGTGCGGCGGCTGACTCCTGTTTTTCCTGCACACGTTTGTGTGTGGGACAAGGGCCCCTCGTGTCCTGCTCTGCGAAGGAGTCCCTGCACAGGCAGGGGACGCTCCGTGGCTCCTCACGCTTGCTGCAGGTCTGGCCAGGGCAGCAGGAGCGTCCCCGGCTGGTGACAGAGCAGGTCCCACAGAGCGGGTTATCTGCCGGTCCTCACTCTTGGGGCTGCCCTGCGCTGGCGCCAGGGCTCTGGCTTGGCTCCCGCCTCGGTGGCGGGGCGGCCTGCGGGAGGACAGGCTCTGCTCCGCTCCCAGCGCCTCTCCCCACGCCCTTCCCTCGTCTGCCCCGTCGCCACGTGTGGCCTGCGCCTGGCGGGAGGACGCTTCTGCAAAGCGCTTGGCTGCAGGTGTCTGCAGCACTCGCAGTCCTGCAGTGCTTGGAATCGCATCCAGCTAAGCACGGCTCGCGAGGCGAGGCCGGCGCTCCCGCTCCGACTCGGGCTGCTGCGACGAGGGAGTAATGAGAGGCGAGYGAGCTGTCTGAGCCCCTCCGTCTCACCATGTACACGACGTGGGAAGGTCGGGGAAGGGCAAGGGGAATAACATCCATCTGCGTGTCAGCTCCCCCGTTCAATAGCAGGGGCGGAAGAGCTGGAACAGAATTGGATTAGAACAGACAAAAGCCCATCTGAGTGGTAAGGTTTTCCTCTGGGGGCAGTGGAGGGGAAGGCGTGCAATAAATCTCCAAGATCAAGTTAAAAGACAGGAGGGAAACTTCTTTCTGGCAGCAGCCCTCCTGAGCAGCTTGGTATTTCTGGAAAACGCACGTCCCGAGCAGAAGCTCCAGTGGAGATCTCTCGGCCAGCCTCGGGGGACGGGTGCTGCAGACACCCCCCCGGCGCTGGGCCGCTTCCTGTGGTCTTGCGCCGTCGCGGGAGCACCCCGCAGCGTTGGGAGGGTGCCGAGCTCGACCGCACGCGCGGCGAGCCAGAGCAAACCGCCACATTCTGCTTTCACCTGTTTCCTCTGTGCTCGGKCTGTATTCTAGCAGCAATCCTCTTCTTTCCATGATGTATTGAAGAGGCTTACATTTATTCCCRTGGTCTAAGAGACTCCTTGGCTCGTGACTGACAGTTTGAGGGTTCCAGCCTGTTCTATCACTGGGTGGCATTTAGGTGGGGGTGTGTTTGGTGCTGAGCTCCCAGTTTGTCCCCATGCTCTTCCTTGCTTGAGGAACAGCGGTGGCCAGAGGACAGCCCTGGAGCGGAGCTGACGGCCGCACACCCTTCCCGGGGCTTTGCCCCCTTCCCTTCAGGGCCGGCTGTGCCCTCCTGCTGCGGCTCCTCCAGGCCTGGGGGCTCCTGGAAATCCCAAAGCCGCTTTGTGCCGTTCTCACTGACCGTCCTGCTGTTCCTGTGTCGAGTCCCGTGTCCTCTGCTAACCCAGCAACGTTCTCCTGCTCTCCCTGCTCTGCTTTTCCAAACTTTCACTGCTTAATCCTCCTTTAGCTCGTGAGATGCGAGGAGAGCGAGAGGTGACTGCCTGTGTAAGTGCTTCAAGATTGATCGGTGCGTTTGTAACCGCTGCTTCCTGCCAGGGAGCRGGAATATTCCGGGATTATCCCAGAGACGTTGCTTCATGACAGTCTGCTCRGCTTCCTCTCGGCGCGCACAGCTCCGTATTTACGTTTTGGCTGCGAGTCCCTGCGATAGGCAGCAACATAAAGGATGCCTTTCATACACCTCTCACGTGGAGGGTGCAGCGGGGATTAGCGTTAATGCTCCAGATGTGGGCTTGGGAGAGCATTCCAATGTTATTAGAGAGGATGACATTTTCATTACCTTTCAACACTGGCTCTTTGAATAGCTGTGGGGCACATTCCCTGGTTCATGACCAGGGCCTTTAGTTTTCAAGGATCACTCGAATAACTGAAAACTGGCTAATATCACTTCAATAATGTGTAATTTCTCTAAATCACTTTCTGCAAGTGCAGGAAGCTGTTTTTTCCCCTTTTTTCAGCCACAGCTGTGGTCTGACAAACTGCAAACCCACTCCTGATTCACCCCCTGGTTTAGAGAGCTGCGGAGCCCCGTCCTGCGACACGCCACGCCGCACGCTGCTCCTGAGTGACTGCCGGCTGCTCTCGGCGCAGCTGCGGCGCCGCGGCCTCCCGCCCGTCCCCGCGGGGCCGGCGCGGGGCTCACCGCGAACCCGCGGTGTCGGGAGGCTGCGCCGGGGCTCCCGTGAGCCGCAGGGCAGGAAGGCCTGATCCCTGCGCACGCGTGGCCGCTGGTGTGTTACTGAACCCGGGCTCTGCAGGGGCCACCTTTCCTTGTAAAACACGGAGCGGCCTTCCGAGCGCTTGCTCTGCAGGGTGCACGAGCAGCCGGGGCGAGTCGGGCTCCACTTAAGYGCTGACATTCCCCGTCCTGCTTCGGTTCAGTTTAGTGCCGCCGCGCTCRTGCCCTCTTGGGCACGGATTGCTGCATCCAGGGCCTTGCCTYGCGTGGATCCGTGTCTTCCCCGGTGTGTGAGGTCATGAGCAGTGGTCTCTATCCGCATCCCGTGCACTTGTTCCTAGCAGCGATTATATTCCCGGGATAAATAAAGAGAGGCCTCTGGAATCGCAGGGAGGGGTGGCTAAGTGGTTCACCTCCTTCGGTGGTGTCCTTGGGTGGAAGGCGTTTTCAGGATGAGATCTGTTAGAAGGGGTATCCCGCCACGCAGGGGCTGGGTGTTTATGCCGACAGGGACGGTTCATGCTTGCCTTTTTTTCCCGAGTTCGTGTTCAGCCCGCTGAGTCCGTCCCTCACTGTGTTCCGTGTGGCTTTCAGATGGCTTCCGCAAGGTTGTCCACATTGAGCAGGGAGGACTGGTGAAGCCGGAGAAGGACGACACCGAGTTCCAGCACCCGTACTTCATCCGGGGCCAGGAGCATCTCCTGGAGAACATCAAGAGGAAAGTRACCAGCGTAAGTTGACACAACAGGTATTTCGGGGTGAACTCACAGAATCACACGGAGTCCCCGGAGGGTTGAGGTGGGAGAGACCTCTAGAGATCCTCCAGTCCAGCAGGGACACCCAGAGCACGGGGCACCGGGCCCATCCAGGYGGGTTGGAAGGTCTCCAGAGCAGGAGCCTCCCCAGCCTCTCTGGGCAGCCTGGGCCAGGCCCCTGCACCCTCACACCAAAGAGGTTCTTCCTCCCATGCACATGGAGCTGCCTGGGTTCTATTTGTACCCGTTACCCCTTGTCAAGGCAGACTGGTTAACAGCAGAGGATAGCAGGAAAAGCAGCAGTGTGCTCCGAGGGTTGGTGGATGCTGGCCCCCTGAAGAACTGGCCTTGCAAACCAAATCACCCGGGAAAATCAGTAAAGAAAAGAGCTAGTGTCACCCCAAGTTTTCCTGTTTGGGGCAAGCAGCAGCTGTCGGGGTCTGGCGCTCTGGAGGCCGGTTGTCGTGTCCTCTCTGGAGGACAGGTTTTGTGTCTCCCGGAGCAGCGGTACCTTCCAGTAACAGGGACGGAGGGAGCGGGATTGCTGGTGTTGAGCTGCAGCCTTTAATTAGATGTTTTAATGAAGGTAAAATCGGTACCTGCAGCGTGTATGTAGCCAGCGTGTGAAGCTTSAGAGCTGCAGCCGTGGGAGGCAGAGGAGGAAGGTGAAGATACCTGGGATATTTGAAGTGTGTTAGCCTCTTGCATACCCCAAATCTCAGCTGAGACACTTTTCCTTTATGTTTRTGGATATGCTTAACAATTGCTCCCATTTTTGGGTACCAGGAGTTCAAGTTTACTAGTCCTGAAATGCAGCTTGGAGAAACACGTTTTAGTKGTTTATTTCCGAATGTTTTAATCAACGCAACGTGCAGGGAGCAACGCTCCCCTGCCCCGGGCTGCTCGGTGCCGTCTCCACCGCRGCCTCTAGCTCCCCGAGGCAGCTGCACGGCGGGCGGCCGCGCTGGGAGGGCGGAGAGCGGAGACCTTGGAGATGAACGGCCTGCCGGCGAGTCGGGGGAGAAGCCCTGGGGACTGGGTGAGCCGCGTTAACCCTGTGGCGTCGGCGGATGCACGGCGCTCGCGCCTGCTGCCGCTCTGAGGAACGGGCTGGGGGGTCACTTCGCAGGAGCGTTTTGTCAGAGAAACGCAGTCTGCGCAGGGTGCTCGCGGCTCGCGGCAAAGCGCCGAGGGTGCCAAGCACCCCTCCTTGCTCTGGAGGAGGCGGCGGAGCTGCCGGCCGCGGCCGGAGCGGCTCTGCCTTCTGTGCTGCTCCTCCACCCCGTTTCTCCCCTTTTCTTTCTCAAACCCATTTTCTTAATCGCGGAGACCGATGGTCAAGTCGTTGCATGCAGCAGAGACCTAGGAAAGTGTTTGAAAAGCGTTTTCCACAAAGAGAAAAGTACTTTTGCTCTCCGCGGTGTAAGTACGCCCGCAGGCATTGGTGTTGCTGGTGCCTAGTTGAGGGTTGTCACCCCTGTCCGCAGGGTGTCTTGGCCCAGGGCCTGTCTGGAGGTGAGTGCTGGCCGACAGCCCCTGTGCAGGGTTCGGGTTTGCTTGGACGCTGGATTGCTAAGCCAAGAAAAAACAACAGCTTTTAAGGGCTGCAGCAGAATTTGATGTCTGCAGACAGCAATGTGCTCGTGGAGAGCCGGCGCTGTAGACGGCTGCGTTTAGTCCCTTGGCACTTGGAGCCAGGAGTGAATGTGGCAGCTGATCCGGAGGAGGGAGATGGATTATTTACGATATCAACTTCGATACCTAAACAACCGTTTTTTTAGGAAGAAGCCGGCGCTGACATCTTCCTTTCTGTCTCCAGGTGTCCAGTATAAAGAATGAGGATATAAAGGTTCGTCAAGACAACGTAACCAAGCTGCTGACTGACATCCAGGTGATGAAGGGGAAGCAGGAGAGCATGGACTCCAAGCTGATAGCCATGAAGCAGTATGTATGTGGGGAGGGGTGGCCCGAGAAGCTCGTGCCGTTCCCGGCGCCGCGTTTCTAGGACCTCTGGGCTCGGGAGAGCAACCCGGGCTGGGGAGGCTTCCTGCCGGGCGGGAAGGGGGTGGCGGAAGCACCTTTGGAGCCCCTCAATGCCCGTTAGAGCCTCGGGCGCACAGGGCCAGCCTTGCCCTCCTGCCCAGCGTGGGGCCGCGTCCGTGGGGCCTGGCTCCGCTCTAGGTGCGGGCTGGGAGGGCTGCAGCCGCGTAGGGACCGGCTGCCCCGCCGCGGGGAGCCCGTGCAAGCCCCGGCCTCTGCGGGGCTCGGGGTTTCCTTTCCCTTGTGATCCTTATTCCTCCGACAAACCCCACCCGCTCTGTCCTTGTCTTATGCTGCACCAGGGTGTTCAAGGCGTTTGGGGTGACGTCTCCTACCTTTCTGTCTTAGTATTTCCTTCCTGCCGGCGTTTGGCCTCTTCCTTGCACCAGTTAAGTTTGTGCTGGTTGCTGCTCACCCAGCAGTCGCTGCTGGGGAGGGAGGCAGTGCAGGTGCTCTCGGACCCCACTAATACCCTTAGAGATGGTCAGGGCGCTCTTGCTTAACCTTCCTCCACTCAGCCTGCCCTGTTTCCCGTGCTGGTCGTACAGAAGGGTTTAGTAACGTCCCTTGGATTTGTCACCTGGTCAGCGTGCTCAAGTTGTTCCGCAGGGCTGGCCGCCCTCCCGGCGGCAGGATCGGTGTGACCTGCCCCTGTCCGGCTTGCCGCGAGGCTCTTGGAGTTGCCTTTCAGTGCACACAACCGTTGAAGCCAGCGAACGGGGGTGGTTGGTGTTGGATTCCCGTGGGCAGCCTGGAAATCCTGCTTCCCGTCTCTTCCCGTTTACCTGTCTGCCGCGTGGAGGGACTTCTGGATGTGCAGCTCGTCTCTGCCGGCGTGCTCATTGTGCTGAGGAACGTGGTGCTGGCTCTTGGGGAAAGCCGTGGCCTCCGTGGCGAGGGGGGGTTGCACAGGGACGCTTGCGCAGTGCAGAACCCGTTCCCTCCACGCTGTGTTCCAGCGCCTGCCCTGCCTTGGGTTTCATTCCTCTTCTTGTGCTTGCAGATGGCTTCTCTAGCACCTCTGGTGGTCATGGGAGGGGAGAGAAGCTGCTGCGCCTCCAAGCTCATTCTAGATGATTCTCTTCATCTTCCATTTGCCCCAGGTATGAGCGCCCAGCCTTCTATTGAGGCTGTGCTTCTCTTCAGGCCCTTGGAGAGGGGATACGGAAAAGGAAGGAGATTGCCCTGTGAACCTGCTGGTAAACAGTGTCCCGAAAAGCCTTGTGCACCAGCTGCAGCATTTCAGTTCCTTGGGTCTGCACACAGCAGAGGAGACTCTTTCATTTCCCCTTTCAAGCAGGCAAAGCCCCTAACACTGCTCTGAAAGGAAACCCCACGTGCAGTCAAGGCTGTTAGCAAAGCCCTGCCTTAGTGCAGCCCAGCCCTCCGAGAACGCACAGCGGAAACGTGCCTTCCTCTCCCAACCAACACTAATCCCCGTTGCCTCCGGAGGTGCCCCCGTTGCCTCCGGAGGTGCCCCCTTTGCCTCCGGAGGGGCCCCATTGCCTCCGGAGGTGCCCCCTTTGCCTCCAGAAAGGCCCTCGTTGCTTCGGGTGACGGGTTGGCCGCAGAGCTGCAGCTGAGCTGCAGCAGGGTAGGTCCGTGCGTGCCCAGCCTGGGAGCTCTCTTCTCCCGCCTGCCTGGAGGAGCCGTCGGCTGCCTAAAGGCCCCGCTTGCCCCTCGCTGGGACACGTCTCYTGGCTGTCCTGGTCGCAGCCGTTGCCGCTCCGCGTGCGCGTGGAGGCTTCTGCTGTGGTGCGTGTGCGTTGCGGATGCGGTGGGAGGAAGCAGCGGCACCAGGGGCCGTCTTTAAACTCAGGGCCAGGCCTGCGCTCCCAGCGCGTGCTGCCCGTTGGTGCCGTTGCAGCCCCCACGTGTTTGGGGGTGAGGGGTGTGGGCCGGTGCCCCGCGTGCATGGGGGCACTGCCGGGTGCTCTGCAGGGCTGCGCGGCGGCCCCTCCGGCAGCCCGAGCGCTGCTGGGTGCAAAGAGGGGGACGGCGCTCGGTGGAGCGCGCGGAGCGGGGCGAGCTCGGCGGCAGCAGCAGGGCACGGGCAGCGCCTCCGAGCAGCAGCATTTCCCTTGCAGGGAGGGGATCGGGGACCCATTAGCAAAAAGCGTCTTCTGCGCTTGTTTTAGGGAAACAGGCTCCCGCAACCCCCCAAAATAAGGTACTCGGTGTGAACTGCGTGGACTGTGCAGCCCGGGAGCAGCTCTTGGGCCCTGCCGGCATGGGGGCAGCAGCAGAGCGGGCGCCGCGCCGGGGCTCGGCCGGGCCCGGGGGCGGCTCCAGCGACCGCCGTGGCGGAAACCTGGGCCCGGGGCCCTGTGAGGAATCACAGAATGCCCAAGGTTGGGAGGGACCTCCAGAGGCCACCTAGTCCAACCCCCCTGCACACGCAGGGTCCCCTAGAGCACGTGGCACAGGGTGGTGTCCAGGCGGGTTTTGAAGATCTCCAGAGAAGGAGACTCCACCACCTCTCTGGGCAGCCTGTTCCAGGGCTCTGTCACCCTCACTGGGAAGAAATTCTTCCTCAAGTTCCTGTGGGACTTTTGGTGCCTCGATTTGTGGCCGTTTCCTCTAGTTCTGTCACTGGCCACCACTGAGAAGAGGCCAGCCCCCTCCTCCTCACTCCCTCCCTTGAGGTACTTGTACACACTGATGAGGTCCCCTCTGAGCCTCCTCTTCTCCAGGCTGAGCAGGCCCAGCTGGCTCAGCCTGTGCTCGCAGGGCAGATGTCCCAGGCCCTGACCGTCCTCGTAGCCCTGGACTCTCTCAGGTCCCTCTCTGCAGGGCGGCTCTCCGGCGGGCCGGTCCCCAGCCCTTGCCGGTGTCTGGGGTCGCTCCGGAGCGGCCGCGGTCGAGCGAGCCGCCGTGCGCGCCCTCCCTGCGCCCGCGTGGCGCGGCCAGCTGCGAGCTCTTTGTACCTTGTAATAGCGTAATAACCTTCTGCTGCTCTAATACGCTCCATTCTTCCTGGCTGCTGCTCCCTCCTCCAGGGCCATTAGCGGCGATTTTTTCCAGTCTTCTGCAGGTTCTCGATAGCTCTCCATAAACACAGCTCTTTCGGGTCTGCGTTTCATTACCTTTAATTCTTCCCATCCCCGTCATTAGTACCTGATCCCTCCACTTGGATTGCACTTCCCTTTCTGGAAGGCAGAACCTACGAGTCATCTTTCATCTCCTCCTTTCCTCAGCAGCTTTTGGCTTAACAAAAATCCCTCTTCTTGTTTCTTGAACGGTCCAAGCCATTTAGAATTGCACTTTTTATTAATGGACTGTAGCACGTTTCAAAGCATCCCCTGGTCCTTATCTTCCAATCCTTGTCCCTCATTTCCTTGATGAGTTTTTAACTGTCTTCCTGAGGCCCTGCTGCTCGCATCCCGGGGCGTCCCTACCGCAGCCTTTCCCAGGGCTCCCCCGGCACCGCCGCGGTGTCGGCAGGCGCCTTTCCCGGCTCCCGCGGCGCTGCCAGCGGTTCCAGGCCGCAACAGGCCGCGCTGGGGCCGTTCCGCTCGGCCCCTTGGGCTCCCTCTCCTTGCTGGAGCGCCCCGGTTACAGGGCACCCCACACGTCCTCGCGCTCCTGCCGACGGCCCGACCCGCTGGGAACGGCCCTCGCAAGGCCAGGGGCGGCCAGAGCTCCGTGGGTGAGACGAACTTCAGCCAAATGCCTGAGTTTCTTCTTCGAGGAGTCACAAGCTGTTACTGGGGCTGCGAAACCAGCCTGTGTTTGGCCAAATGTAAAACCCTAAGGAACCAGAGTGGGGACTTTCTGAAAATGAGCTTGCCGGGGGACCCAAAGCCCCTGTGTTCGTTCTCATTATTATTATTGTTATTATTATTATTATTATTATCATTATTATCGTTTAACGGCTGGCTCCGGAGCAGGCGTGGGTCCCAGCAGAGCCACGCGGACGTGCCCGGTCCTCGTGCCAGGAGTGTGAGAGCCGAGGTGCGGAACGGGTGTCGGGAGCGATGGATGCGGCTGTGAGGGAAGGGGGAGCGGCGCGGGACGGCAGGAGCCGGAATGCCGTGCGGGGCCGGGCGCTGAGCRCTGCCCTGTCCCCGCCGCGTGGAGGCCCAGGCTGAGGACCGGGGGTCGGAGCAGATTGGGGGCTGCCACGCAGGGGAAGCTCCATAAAAATAGGCCAGAAACACGGGCTTGGCTCTTAGGTGAATAGAGCGATGGGAATAGCGCGTGGAGGGCTGTGCCTGGTGGTTGATGGTCACAAATTRCGCTCTGTCGGTGGTCTTTGTGGTGTATTGAGAAGGCACAGGGGCTGCCGCCGGCAAGGGAGGGCTGCCCGGGGGCGTCCTGCCGGCTCTGAGCTGCGTATGACCATGGTGAGGGCGGCACGGTCCCTGCTGCGGGTGCAGTGCAGCCCGCGGGGCCTCCTCAGGGCCTGGTGCAGTTCCTGCTGCAGCCTGCTG
>PTEX01000545.1:3950-22155 GCA_003342815.1 Eudromia elegans | reverse complement strand
GGCTCACGAGGAGCTCCGGCCTCGCTGCCCTGTTTCTCTCCTGGCCTTTCCCCCGCAGCTCTGAGATGACAGGTTTTGCGTGGTCGGCGTGGAAGAAGTGGGGCCCTGTCTGTGCCGCTCCCTGTCCCGGTGCGGGACCGCCCCATTCGATGGCTTTGCTTCTCCCTGGACAAACCCGTTCGTGGGCACCGCGGCCGTCAGGGCCGAGCAGCGCCCGGAGGCGCAGGCGGCACCGCGGCCGCGGCGGGAAGCGGCGCTTTGTTCCCGTCACCCGTGCGCTGAGTGCGGGCCCGTCGGGGCAGCCGTGCGGGGCGCGCTGGGAGCCACGAGTGCTGCTGTAGCGCGGGGCCGATCTCCCTGCCAAAGTACCTGGGGAGAGCGTTCCGTGGCGCTGGGCTCGCGTGGGCGAGGGAGACGTGGCGGTCGAGGCGGGGGGCCTGGCAGAGGCGCGGGGATCCTGGAGCAAACGGCCCTTCCCCTTGGTTGATTCCCTCTCGCCCGCGGAGCTTCTCCCGCTGCCGCGCGGGACCGTGAGGCCGCGGTGGTGAGTGGGGCCGGAGCGGCCCGGCCTGCCGGCACCTGCATCGCGTTAGCRGCGCTTCCATCCGCCCCCCTGCGCGCTGCAGGGATCCCAGCCACCGATCRCCTGGGGCTGCAGCCTCGCCAGACCCGTCCCTGCCCTGCGCGCGGGAGGGTCCGTCTGCTGCCGCCAGTGTTCCCCGGCCTGGCCGGGGCTAAGGAGACGGGGGTGCCGGGGAGAGGCCCTCCAGTGTGCTGCTCTGTATGGGGTTAAAAGGGACGGCTTGCCGTTGGTGCAGGTGTGCTCTTGGCGGCGGCGCCTGGAGCATCTGCCACTTCAAACGGGCGCCGCGGCGGGGAGGGAGGCTCCTGCTGCCCCGCTGCCCCGTGCCCGATCCACGCRGAGACGCTCGCCGTGGGTAGCAGGGGCTGGAGCTGCCATTGGAACCCGGCCCCCGTGCCCCGGCCGCGGCTTCCTTCCCCGCGCTGCTGCTCCTCCGTCCTGGCCTGGCTGCCCACACCGTTGGCGGGACTCGGGCCCTCGCTGCACGGCCTGCGGGTCTGCGCCCCGGCAGCCGCGCTGGCCCCYGCTCAAACCGCAGCGCGGCCCTCGGCTGGCTTTGGTGGTTACGGCGCTGCGTGCAGCGTGGGGCCGGCGTGCTTCGCTGCGCTGCTGCTTTTTACGGGCTTAGTCACTGCTTGAGATCATCTGAAGTCGATTTTATTGGTCATTCCAAGCAGTAGGTTAAGGACCCGCCAAGCGCTCATGTTGCAGGGCAGTGATCTCAGTCTGAAATCAATTACCGCCGGGCTGAGATACGATGTGGGAATGGCTCAGCCCGACCGGCAGCTCCCCCGCGGGCCGCGGGCTCCGGGACGGGGCGTCCCCCTCTCGCGGGTGGCACCGGCTGCCCCTGCCCTGCTTGGGCTGTGTCCGGGCCACCATTCCTGCTGTCCGCACGGTGTCCCCCCTGCCACGTCCCATTTGCTCTCAGGGTGCCGGTGGAGCGTCCCGCAGTGCCGGCCCGGCTGCCGTCCCGTTCACTGTGGGGCTGTAAGTGCTGCTGGGGCAGGGAAGTGAGGCTGGGGCCAGGCAGGAGCCGCCCCAGGGACAGGGACGGGGACGGGCTCGCAGCGTCACCCGGCACGAGCGGTCCCTCCTTGCAGGTGACCTGGGGGCTGCAGCTCCGGCAGGCCGGGTCACCGCAGGGACGCCGAGTGCGGGTGGCAGCTCCTGCTCCCAGAGCTGCYGGCCCTTTGCAGAAACGCCGGCGGTGGGAGGGTTTTGTCTGAGTCCCCAGATAATCCGGACGGACGGCTTTGTGGGCCCCGGGAAGAGGGAGTTCTCCTGGTGTATGGGCTGCTGCACGGCCCTGGGTGTTCCAGCCTGGCTGCAGTTACCTCGTGGGATGAATGGACACGGGATTGAAGCACCGGYTCACGGGCACCTCGTGTGGAACAGGGAAGCGGCGGCCGCGGGGCAGTGTGGACTAACCCTGCGGCCGCGGGGCTTCGCGTGGGGCGGCGCGCTGGTGCTGTGCAGCTCGGGGGCCAGGCCGTGGGGCTCTGGGTGCCTGCCCCTCTCGGCTGTGCTGCTCACGGCCGCGCGCGGTGGCATCGCCGGTTACCCTCTGCTTGCCCATGGCAGTGCCCTGTGAGGACGGGAGGGGGTTGCCTGCGCTCCCTGGAGCGCATCCCGTTCCCTCCGGAGCTTGTCTGTTCATGGACGTTCAGGACTCACCGCTTCTCAGACCAGCAATCACCGCAGTTGGTCCTGCTGTTCCGTAATGCTCAGCTATCGTTAAGAGCAGGGGGGACAGCAAGGGCCCTTGTGTAGGTGGCCGTGGCCATGCGGAGCAGCCCGCGGCGGCTCGGCCTGGGTGCTGGCGCTGGCAAAGGGCAGGGAAGGTGCCCCGGGGAGGGGACAAGTGGCTTCCTGGCGCTGAGGCTGGCGCCTGGGGAGGGCAGAGCGGGAGCGTGGTGGGGACGCCGCTGCGGCGCGTCTCGGGGCACGCGGGCCCGGCGCAGAGCCGCGGTGCCAGAGGAGCTGCGGCCCCGGGGGCTGTCCCTGCTCCGGGCGCTGTCCCTGCTCYGGGCGCTGTCCCGTGCCCGTGCGCAGGAGGGCGGCGCGGCCCGCTCCTCGCAGCCCGCGGGTGGGGAACGGGCAGCGCCGGCGGCTTGGAGAGCTCCTGCTCGCTGCGTCCCTGCCCCCTCGCCCGGCCTGGCCCAGCCGCTSCTTCGTGTTCCCCATCCCCGAGCTGTTTGCGGCTCCAAAGCCAGCGCCACGCCGCTGTCCCTGCCCGTCCGCCCACTGTCCCTGCCCGTCCGACGGCAGCGCTCCCCAAGGCCGGACCTGCGGGGGACGGGCGGGTGCTCGTAGCGGGACCCTTGGCTCCCGATGCCTCCCAGGTGGCTCGGGGTGAACGGGACAGGTCCGGGGCGGTGTTCGCTGCAGACAGCAGCCTGCAGGATGTGCAAGGACGTGCCCGCCACCCGTGGCCCATTAGCGGCCGCCTCCTGCGGCTCCGTTTCTGGCGAGCTCAGCGGCAAGGGCGAGAGCAGGAGAGCAGGGAGCCAGTGAGCAGCGCCTGGTTCCATCCCGCCACCCGGGGCTTCCCGGGATGCAGGTGGTGTCCGTGCGCTTGACAGTCCTCAGCGGAGCTGTTTGCGTGTCACCGCGGCTCGGGGACACCACCGCTCTGCTCCGTGCCCTCATTACCGGGCCCAGAGGCCCAGGGCCTTTTGTGTGTGCCGGRCTTGCCAGCTGCCGGCGCCAGCTGCTCCCTCCGGTGCTGGATGCGGATGGGGAGCTTCCCGGGAGCGCGTGGCAGGAGCCRTGTCCCCGGTGAACCCGGTCTGTGCTTTGGCTTCGCCGCCGCCGGTACCGAGGCAGCCTCTTTGCAGAAGTGCCCGTCCGCAGGGTCCCCGTGGTGGCTTTGGGACGGGTTGGCCAGCCGGGTCTGTGCTGTCCCTTCGTGTGCGCCGCCGATGTCCCTCCTGCCGGGGCACGGGCCCGATCAGCCGCTCCGGGCTCCGCTGCGGCGGGAGMAGCCGGCGCCGCTCCCGGAGCCGGGGCTGCCGCGGGGCTGGGGGACCTTCCCCCCGCCGCCCTCCTGCGCGCGGGGAGGCCCCCGGCCCGGCCGCAGCTGGACCCAGCTCCAGGTGGCACCGTCCCCGTCCCCGTGGGGCCGTGTTTTAAGAGAGGCAGGTGCGGAGCAGCCCGGGCCTGGGCAGCCCCGTAAAGCGCCGCACGAGGCACCGCTTCAAAGGCCTTTAATAAGTCCCCAAACGAGCCGTTGGAAAGCGGCCCTGTAAAGTCCTCACCAGCGTTTGATTGCCTCGTAAAGCAGCGCTGGGGGAGGCACGAAAGCCTCCGCGGGCCCTCCGGAGCGGTTAACCCTTCGGGGGCTGTCGCGCAGCTGCCCGAGCAGCGCCGGAGCGGGCTCCGGGAGGGCGGGTGCGGGCAGGGGGGCCGCTGCGCCCCGTGCCCGCGGCCCCGCTCCGCTCACGGCGCGCTCTGTCCCGCAGCGAGAACGAGGCGCTGTGGCGGGAGGTGGCGAGCCTGCGGCAGAAGCACGCGCAGCAGCAGAAGGTGGTCAACAAGGTGAGTGCTGCGGCGGCCGCGGGGTCCCTCTGCCTGGGAAAGTCGCCGTCGCCGCGATTCCCTCCTCGCCTCCTGCCCTGCGGGTCCCCGCCGGGCAGAGGATCCGCTCCAGCCGTCGGAGGGCAGCACACRGTGGTTTCTACCCCGGTGCTGGCCCTTGGGTGCGGAGCTGCGGTCGGCAGCCCGCCCAGCGCCCTGGCCCTGCTCCGGGCACAGGCCRGGCCGATCCGCAGCCCTTTCCCCTTTGCTAACCCGGCGCTCTGCGCGCGTCCTAACGGATGTCTCCTCCTCCTCCTCCTYGCAGCTGATCCAGTTCCTGATTTCCCTGGTGCAGTCCAACCGTATTCTCGGGGTGAAGAGGAAGATGTAAGTCTGCGTTTGTGCATCCTGATAAAGGTTCCCTGCAGGAGGAAGTAGGGAGGTCCGCGGAGTGGCTGCCCCAGATCTGTCCCCTGGCAGCCGTGCAGTGGGGTAGGACCGCGGTCACAGGGACCACGTGGGCCCTCAAGCATTTGCAGCAGCCTGAGACCCCAAGGGTCTGCGATGCAGAGCCACGTGGTGCTACCGCCTGCGTAGCCGCTGCGAGCTGGAGGCTGCGCCCGGGCCCGGCSCTGCTGGCACCGCTTCTTGGCACTGGCAGGACATTCCTGCCGTTGCAGTGGAAGGGAAGCCCGGGAGCRTGGAGGCCAGCCCGCTCCCTCGGCTGCTGCTTGACGTCTTCATAGGCTGGTGGAGCCTGTCCTCGAGCMCGGCGGGGTTTCCCTGCCCCGCGCGGGCGCTGCTGGGAGAGGCTCTGAAGTCAGCACTTGGGTGCCTCGAGTGGCTGACATCGTTCCCGGGGGAGCGTTTGGCCAGTCCTGCTCGTGTCCGGCCTGAGCCTGCACCCGGCTGAGCCGGGGGCTGCTCTTGCAGCCTCCYGCTGCCCTGTTTGCCTGGGACGCTGCAGGTCCTGCGCTGCACAGCTGCCCTGGGGGTGCAGGCTCTGCTTTTGGTGCCCGGAGCACCGTATGGCACGCAGCACCGCAGCACCCCCCTGCTCCCAGTGATGGTCCAGGGCTGCAGCGTGGTCGTGTCTGAGATGTGCTGAAATGATTCATTTCACAAGGACAGAGCGGGTCTCTCCACGTGTTGGAGTGCGTGAAAAGGGCCCCAGAAGCGGCGGTGTCGCCGCCGACCACGAGCAGTCCATCCTTGGAGCAGCTGCGGGAGCTGAAGCGGGGCAGAATGTCCCCRGCAGGGGCCCGGGGCAGGGGAGGGAAGCGCGGGGCTCCTGGCCTGGGGGGGTTTCTGCTCGAGGGGCTCACGAGGCGCGGCCGAGGGGCTGGTCCCTGGTCCACGCTGCCACCCGCTGTGGCTGCCACCCTCCAGGGCTGCCCGCGGCCCCCGGGGGTGCGCAGGGCCCCGCGGGCGGTGCTGGGTGCTCGGGGCCGTCCTGCCGCGCGGTAACTGCCACTCTTGGGGTTTTGCAGCCCCCTGATGTTGAACGACGGCGGTTCAGCACATTCCATGCCGAAGTACAGTCGCCAGTACTCCTTGGAGCACGTCCATGGCTCGTCCCCGTACACGGTAAGCGCGCCGGGGCTGCATGGAGGGCACGGCTTTGTGGGGAGGCGCTGGTGATTTCGGGAGCTGCTCCAGCTGCTCTGGGTACAACAGCTTGCTCAGACCCGCTTTGTTCCGTTTGGCAAAGGATTTGGGAGCAACCGCTGCTTCCTGGGCAGCCGGGGGAGCACGCTGGTAGCCAGCCGCTCCCCGAGGTGCTGCCATGGGGCTGGGCATGTGGCTTGCGACCCAGCCAGGGTGTTACCTGGATCCAGCTGCGAGCAGCGCTGGGTTGACGCGGTGCCCTGCTCAGCTCGCRTCTCCTGACCTGGCCCGGGTTTTGCCTCTGTCATGTACAAGATGTGTTTGATGTCCCTCCRTGCTACGCACTTGCTCGCGCTGCCTTGTTGCCCGGTGGCAATGTGCGATCCGCGTTGCACCCTCCGAGGGACGGTGCTTTTGGACGGTGAAGGCAGCTGGGGTCGGAGCCAGGCGGGTGGTGAAGCCTTGGGCAGTGACCTTGGGGCGAAGGGACCYCCTGGGAGGCATCATCCCCGTGCAGCGCGGCGGGAAGGGCCCGGTGCGGGATGGGGCTGTGGCAGCGCTGCTGTGTGCAACCCCTGCAGCCAGGCAGGGTGCTGGGGGAGGCCGCCCTGGTGACGGGGCCGCGTGGGAGGAGACCCTGGAYGGCTGCCCTGGGCTCTCCTTCCCCTCGCTGCTGCTTCCCAGGAGTCTGGAGTTTCGCCCTTTCCCCCCCATCCTCCCCGGCGCCCTTTGATGTGCTGCTTCCCRAGGCTGTTCGGTGGCCAGGGAGCACAGGGAGGAGGCTCCTGCGCCCCCCTGCATGCTGGCCCCGAGTTCTCACCGTCCCGGGGCTCTGCCGGGCCTCGTGCAGCGCGGGGCCAGAGCGGGGCCGCCCGTGCTGCCTGCCCGCTGCCAGGCAGAGCCTCCGGTGCAGAGGCTGCCCTGGCGGGAGCCACGCACCCCTGAGGGCTGCTGAGCGCCCTGCCTTGGGCTGCCGCTTGCTTTGGGGCTCCCTTCAATCCCCAGCCTTGGCGCAGGAGCTTTGCTTAGCCCCTCTGCTCTGATGGGGTCGGCTGCCGGCCGGGAGCAGCCGGCCAGGCGCGGGCAGCCCCTGCGGAGCTCCGTGCGGATCCAGGCTGCTCCTGCGCTGCCCGGCCCGCGGGAGCGATGGAGCCGCCCGGGAGGGAGCCCAGGTTCGGACCTGCCGCGGCGTGGGGAGGCTGGGGCGGCGCCTCTCGCCGTCCCGCTGCCCCCCGTGCCAGGGTGATCCCGAGGCGCTGCCAGCGCGGCGCCGGAGTGACCGTGTGCCGCTGCCGAGCCCTCCCGCCGCCAGACCACCCGCCGCGGGAGCGCCGCGTTCTCTGTTCCCCTTCCAGCTCCCGCCGCTCCTGTGATCTCGTCCGAAAAAGTGCCTTTATTCCTGCACGCAGCGAGTGCTTGTGCAGAAGCGCCGGGAGCTTTTCCAGGTGCTCCGGGATTGTCCCAGTTATGAGAAACGCAGGTGGCCCTCCTTGCTTGCGGGGAAGGGTTGTGGCTTCCAGCTCCAACGCGGTAGCCGATGCCAGCAAAGTGCGCCGCATCCCGGTGCTGCCGCGGCCCTGCTTGGGCTCTGCCCTCGGAGCAGCTACSCTGGCACGGGAGCTGGCGGAGCCGCACGGGCAGCGCTTGCCCGGGCACGGCAGGGGTGGTCCCGGGCACTCGGCCTCGTGTCGAAGCGGCGGCTGCGGCCGCCTGTGCCCGCAGCGACTGCGTGGCAGAAGCACGGGCACGGAGCGCTGCGGGTTGTGGTGCAGGGAGCAGACAGCCCAAAGCCCCGGCCAGCACCGCGCAGCCCCGCGGTGCCAGCGCCGGGAGGGCTCCCCGTGCCGCTGGGCACAGCCGGCCCTTGTCCCCAGCACCCCAAACCGGAGCCGGGGCCTCTTCGCCGCCGTGTGCTGCAGTAGCAGAAGCTCCCGCGCCCCGGAGCCTCCTCCCCGCCCCGCGGGTTCGGAGGCCCCTGCAGTGGGGATGAGGGCTTTGGTGACTAGAAGGTATTTTTTAATTACAAGGGAGTCGAGGGGCCCTGTGTGCACTGTGGTCCCATTGTGTGCGCGGCGCCCGCGGTGCCGCTGCCAGCAGGCATCAGGGCCGGGCGCTGAGGGAGCTGCGGTGAGGGCGGGCGCGGGGCAGGGGGTTCCTGGCGGCCGCTCCGGGTTAACCCCCCCTTGCCGTCCAGGGTGGCAGCCGGCAGCTCCGAGGGAGGAGGGATGGCGAGAGCGCGGAGTGCGTGCCAGGGTCACCCGGGGGGGACCCCCACCCTCCCCGTGCCCCGCGGCGGCCCCGGGCCCGGCCTGGCTGTGCTTCGCGGAGGGAGGCGCTGGGAGCTGCTGCGCACGGGGCCTTGGAGGGCTTGGSGTCACCCAAAGCTCTCGAGCAGCGTGCCGCTGGGCCGGGTGGCGGGCAGCGTGCAGCCCGTTCGTGGTGCTGCTGCCAGGGTGGGGAGCTTGTGTCTCCTGCTTCTCAGGTCTCCTTGGCCGTACGAATTCTGCCTTTTATTCCTCAAAGAAGGAATCGAGTCAGTTAGTGGAAAGCTGAAAATCTGGGCCTGTAAAAGCCTAAACTTCAGGTGATCTGTCAAAAGAGCCCAGGATTTTAACTTTCCGAATTCCGTTGTTTCCAAGGAACGGGGTTTGTGGCGCAGCCGTGTGGCTTGCATTCGCAGCGGTGCTGGGCTCACGGGCACGCTGCGCTGGTGCTGCGCCGGGCCGCTGCGTCCCGTCCCTGTCCCCGCGTGGCRGCGCCGGGGGACGTGCCGGGCGCTCCCCATCACGGGTGCTGTGGGTGTCGTTGCAGGCTTCCTCCCCAGCGTACAGCGGCTCCAATCTCTATTCCCCGGATTCGTCAGCCAACTCCGGTCCGATTATCTCCGACGTGACAGAGCTCGCGCAGTCCAGCCCCTCGGCGTCTCCCAGCGACAGCCTCGACGAGAGGTATTCCTGCACCTTCGTAAGGCCGGAGCCCTGCGCGGGAGGAGGCGTCCCGGCGGGAGCGTGGCGCTGGGCCTGCTGCGAGAGCTGATGTCCCCCCGGCGCGGGGCAGCCCTGGGCACAGGGACGCTCCCGCTGCTCCCACCTGATCCCRCTTCCCTCGGCAGTGCTTTGGACGCACTTGGAGCCGTTCCCCAGCGCCCGCTCCCTGGGGACGTCCTGCCCAGCGGAGCTGGTTTGGGGGTTGCTTGACTCTGACCCCGCGTTGGGGCRGCCCTGCGGCAAAGCCTGCGCTGGTGGGGGGAGCCTGTCCCACAGGGGCACGGTGCCCCTGCCCGGGGCAGCCGGCGAGGCCGCGTCTCCCGGCGCCTGCCGTGCCCTRTTCCCGAAAGCCTCCGAGGCTCCAGGACTCTCCGTGCCTCCCGGGCAAGGAATGCCCCTCTCTCTGTAGCATCCCATCACGTGCCAGCTCCTCTCTGCGTCCCGCTTGCTTGGTTATTCCTGGCATCGGCGCTTCCCCAAGCTGCTGAATCTCCCGCAAATGGCATGTTTTGCCAGCAGTGCCCTCTGCCAGGAGCCGTCACTCTTAAATATAGACCGGATGGCTGCTCGCTGGGCCTGCGCTCCGCTCCTTGGTGTTTGCTGCCCCTCCGGCTGAACGAATCGAGCCTCTTCCCAGAGCCCCCCAGATCAGCGACTTGGAGTACAAGGGATTCTCCCTGCAAAAYCAGGGCTGGCCGAGCAAACCCTCTCCCCATCCCTTGAGGAGGGTGCACCGCAAAGTGCCCCGTGCTTACGCAGGGGGCTGGTCCTGTAGTCTGCAAAGGGAGTCCTTGCCCTTGACACTGACGCATCGAAACACCGCAGCCTCTGCAGTGGTGGCAGCTGGGTCACCCTCGTCCCCAGGGTGCCTTTGCAGAGGAGCTGCTCCGCGCTAGGGRACACTGACCCCTCCAAAGCGGTGCCGGTCTGGCTGTGCTGCTGAAAATGTCTCGCCGTCCTCACAGTGACTTAAGGGAWGCCCAACTGGCTGCAGGGCAGGCCCTGAGCTGCGCGGAGCCAGGCCTTGGCCCCAGGAAACGYGCTGCGCCCGTGGCCCAAACGCCAGAGCGCGGGAGGGACTCGTTAGGATGAGAAGGAGAGGGGAGATTCCGGGCCCTTTCTGAACCCCTTGTTTGTAGCTGGCTCTGGCTGGAGGCTTGGCGCGTGCAGAGCAGGCGTGAGGAGCTTTGGCCTGCGGAGGGCAAGCGGAGCTGAGAAGTCGAGGGTGTTAGCGCGAGGCTTTGACCCTTCTTTTCCTGTCTCTCCAAGGAGTAGTCCTGTGGTCCGTATCAAAGAAGAGCCCCCTAGTCCTCCCCGCAGCCCCCAGATAGAGGAGGCCAGCCCCGGGAACCTTCCTGCTGTCAAAACTCCTCTGTCTCCCTCCACGTTCATTGACTCCATCCTGCAGGAGAATGAACCCAGCACCACGACCGCGGCCACCGGCGACAGCACCGCGCAGCCTCCACCCCAGGAAAAGTGCCTCAGCGTTGCCTGCCTCGACAAGTAAGTTCCCTGCTCCGCGGGGCGGGCCGAGGCCGCGCGGTCCTGCGCCGCTTTGCCGTCGCGGGCGGGCGCCGCCGGGCAGCTCGGGRAGCCGCCGTTTGCCCGAGGAACCCRCCTGCGGCCCCGACTGCCCTGCTCTGCCCAAAGCAGCGGGCGCAGCCGCCGCCTGAGCACGGGCAGAGGGCAGAACCCCCGGCTACGCTGGGCAGCACCRGGGGCTGCGGTGCCGCGGGAGGCGTGGGCTGGGTGCCGGAGCAYGGGCGGGCCAGTTCAGGCACTCTGCTCCTCCGGTGGAGCTAGCTGCCCTTCGCCCGGGCCTGCACGGGGCAGCGGCCTCGCCGTGCTCCTGCTGCARGGGCCGCCGGCGGACACGCAGGGCCAGCAGCGCTTGCCGGGAGCCCTCGTCCCTTGGCCTCTGCGTGCCGCACTGGCCCTGCGCTGTCCTCTGCCCGGGCCCGTCCCCGCGGCCTGCCAAGGAGCGGGGAGGAAGCCTCCCGTTAAACCCGCTCGCCCTGCTCCCGAGCCCTGGGAAACGGGCCCTTTAGGCGTGGGGGACGTGGAGTCGGGGTCGGGCACAACGCGCCCTTGCACGCAGCCCCGTCGCTCGGTAAGGCGCAGCCCGCGGCGGGTGACGTTCTTAGGGAGCAGATGTGCAGTCCGGAATCTTTTGTCACCACACAGTGCTCACATCTGTAACTGCAGGGCTTGGGAAGCCGGCAGTTTGTGTGGACGTCCCAGGACGTGAGGAACCTCTCCCTGAACCGCACGGAGGGCCGCGGCCCTTCTCCGGCCCCAGAGGCAGTGTCTTCCCCCAAGCCCCTGCACGGGGACTCTGCCCTCCGAGCGGGGAAGGACTCCGGGGAGGACACGAGTGGTGTCCAGCAGGCAGGAGGGAGCTCAGTAGGCAAAGGGCTACTCTGGCCCCTGCCCTCGAGGGGCCGACGTGGCCCCGTTGCTGCTCGCGCCGATGGCTTCGGTGTTCGCCGCTTTCCAGGCTGCGGTGGGTCAGAGCTGCGCGTGACGCCAGGGCAGAACCCGCCGGGAATGCCCCTCCCGTTGCCCCTGGGCTCCCCGTGCAGCGTTGGCGGGGTGGCCTCGCCGCAGCCGCTCGCAGGGCCGCGGGTCGGCRGTAGTGGCGTTGGCACCCGCCCCGCAGCGCATCCGGAGCCCCCGCCTGCTCCTCGCGGCCCAGGGGGGAATTCTGTCCACCGCTTCCCCTTGTCCAGAGCTGCCCGGGGCACCGCAGCCCRCTGCACCGGGGGCAGATCGCGCGGCGCGGCTCCGCAGGAGCTGCYGCTGGCGGTTAAGAGGGCAGGAGATGCGGAGCGCTGCCGGGAGCGTGTCCAGGCTGCAGGCGGGCTGCGGCGGCCGAGGGCGCGGAGGGAAGTGCCCCGTGGAGAGCGAGCCCCGCGGCTGCTCCGAGGCGCTGCGTGGGGCCGGGCGGGAGAAGGGGTCTCCTCTTCCCCGGYGCTTTGCGGGCGGCGCTGGTTCTATGGAGGGCAGTGCAAAGGGAGGCCAGCAGCCTCCCCCTGCGCCGGGACGTGCTCCTGGAGCGCRGTTCCCGCCGGCGCGTGTGGCTGTTGTCACACCGTGCGGCACGCTCCGTGCCCCGCGGCGGCTCCGAGCTCAGGGCGCGGCGGCGCCGGCTCCTCGCGCCCAGGGCCGGCTGCTGCTCCTCGTGCACCGCGCACTCGCAGCTCGCRCCCCAGGCAGAGGTGCCCGCGGTGGGAGCGGGTGGTCGGTGGGTGACGTTGGTGCGATGGGGAGCCCGGGTGCTGCAGCCCCCTGGGAGCGGCAGCGTTCGGACGGGGGTCGTCCTGGGCGYGCTGTGGAAGGGCACTGCACGTGGCAGTCCCTCTGTCCAGCGCCCTCCTGTTTGGAGCTCTCGGTTTGACTCGCACGTCGCAGGCGTCCGAGGTCGCTCCCTTTACCGCAGTCCTTCCTCTTCCTCGCTCCGTCGCAGACCGCAGCAGGGCTTGGCATTTCAGCAGCCTGCTGTCCCCAAGCACYGTCCCCGTGGGTGCTGCAGCAGGCAGGGCGCGCTCCGTGCCGGGTGCCGCGGTGGCGACGTGGCGGGTGGCCCGTGGGCAAGGAGAACACTCGCTCGGAGCGTTGGCAGCGAGGGCCGCGTTGCCGGCCAGCTCCGAGCGGCCGCCGAGCCCCGCTCCTCGTGGGTGGTCCTGGCGGGAGCGGGGGMGCCGCGCGCCGCTCTCGTCCCAGCSCTGCCTGCGTTGGGCGCRTGGAAACTGCAGGCGCGGGAGCTGCTGCCCGGCASCTCCTGCCCGCGCGCGATCCGCTCCCCTGCGGAGCGACGGGTTTCATCGGAGCGYGGCGCCTGGGGCACCCTCCTCGCGTGCCCTCTGTTCCTGGAGATAGCGACGGAGCGACGAACCGCCCCACCGCAGGCCTGTGCCRCGGGAAAACCACCCCAGGAGGGGCYGAAGCTGCCTCGAGGCCCGAGGCCTCTCCCGCGGGACTGGAAGCCCGGGACAAAGGCCGGGAGCTTGGCCCCRTGCCTGGGTTTGCTGATCTCTGTGTCAAGTGCGCTGGCTCCAGCTGAGCTCCGCTGCTGCATGACGGTCCCCTGTCCCCAGCAGGGCCGTGGCGGGGGGTCCTTGCCCAGGCAGTCACTTCCTTATCCCAGATCCCGGTGGCTCTTTGGTAGGGCCCACATCCGGACCCGGAGCAGGAGTTGGAGCTTTCCCTGCGCCACCTCCATCCCCCCTGCCCCTCGTGGTCACACCACGCTACCCCTTCCTCCTGCTCTCAGGCCACGGAGCGCTCGGAAGGGAGGGAGGTGCAGGGAGCCAGGGCGGCTTGGTGCCTCTTCCCAGCGCCCCAGGGCAGGGAGTCTGTGGCCTAGGAATGCCTGGGATCTGCTGAGCTCTGTCTGCGCAGCAGCCAGCGCCGTGGAGCTGTTTGGGATCGGAAGGGGCCGGCTGCTCCCGCCAACGCGCTGCGTTCGAGGGAAGGAAGGGCGGCGGTACCGGGCGCGGGTGCCGCGTGAGCCGCACGCAGCGGGAGCAGCTCCGGAGCCTCTGGCATGGGGTGGCCCCTCTCACCACCTGCCTCTTCCCAGCGGAGAGCTGCTGACGGCACCGCCGGCCCTGCCTGTCCCCTGCGCAGCCCCCGGCAGCGCCAGCGGCAGGACGGCCCCGGCAGCGGCTCCGCACAGCGGCCGTCTGTGTTCAACCCCTCGTCCTGCTGGAGAGGGGACGCGGTCGGAGCGCGAGCAGCCCTGCCGGGAGCCCTCCGTTGAGTGGGAAGGTGCTGGGATAACACAGCTGCTTCCAGGCTGTAAAACTGCCCGCACAGAGAGGCTGCCCCGCGGCGCGTCATCCCGTGGGAGCGGAGCCGAGACCGTCCCGCGCTGCTCCAGGTGCCTCGTCACGTGGGAGCGGAGCCGAGACCGTCCCGCGCTGCTCCGGGTGCCTCGTCACACGGGAGCGGAGCCGAGACCGTCCCGCGCTGCTCCGGGCACCTCGTCGTGTGGGAGCGGAGCCGAGACCGTGCCGCGCTGCTCCGGGGACCTCGTCACACGGGAGCGGAGCCGAGACTGTCCCGCGCTGCTCCGGGCGCCTCCTCACGTGGGAGCGGAGCCGAGACCGTCCCGCGCTGCTCCGGGCACCTCGTTGCGTGGGAGCGAAGCCGAGACCGTCCCGCACTGCTCTGGGCACCTCGTCGTGTGGGAGCGGAGCCGAGACCGTGCCGCGCTGCTCCGGGGACCTCCTCACGTGGGAGCGGAGCCGAGACCGTGCCGCGCTGCTCCGGGCGGAGCCGAGGCTGCAGGCGGAGCCCAGGCCGTGGTGCACGCTCCGGGCAGCAGCAGCGCATGGCAGAGCGGCGGCTCTCCTTCGGAGGGGGCTGGCAGCAGGACGGGAGGCTGCCCGTCCCTCCCACGGTTCACGCAGGGGTGATGGCTGTCCTGCTGCGTCCTGCTGCGTCCTGCTGTGTCCTGCTGCATCCTGCTGTGTCCTGCTGTGTCCTGCTGCATCCTGCTGTGTCCAGCTGCCTCCCACTGTGTCCTGCGTGTGCTGTGCAGCCTCTTTGCTCCCAGAAGGTCGTCTCCGCTCTCCCAGGGCCTGCGGGTTCCGAAAGGCCCATCCAGGGCTACCTGCATCCCGCACCCGTGCAGGGAGGGTGCGAGGCCTCTCGCCAGCGAGGACAGCTCCTTGCGCGCGCTCCTTGCCCTGATCCCGGCGCGTGCATCCCGGGCTGCTCCTTGGCGTGGCCTGGACGGATGCAGACCTCACAGCGTGCTCAGGATCTCACGCAGCAGCTCTCGGATCCCTCCCGCAGACGCCGGCTCCTGCCTTGATGGCTCAGGCCTTCCCGGGAGTGGTGCTGGCCGTTCCCACGCTGGCAATTCCGAGTGGAAGGTGGTGGCTCAATCCCCTTCCCTGCCCGCAGCGAGCGGAGCAGCTCGTCGCGGTGCCGCTTCGTGGCTTCCAACGCTGTCTTGGCTGGAAACGCTGGAAGTTTCCAGCCGCGGGGTTGCTGAAAGCATCCTAAATCCCTGGGAGCAGTTGGGGTGCTCCGCAGTAGGGGCCTCGGGGTCGTGTGGAGGCAGGGACTCGGATGGGTCGTTTGTTCGCAGAGTGTCGGTGCATCGTAGCTGCCGAGCGGGGCCGCAGCGCTCTGCCGGACCGGCTTGCCCGGGGCCTCGAGCCCGGCGTTCCCGGGAGGAGCAGAGGTTCATCCTGGCCACGTGTTCCTGGAACGGGACCCCGTGGCCCCTTGCAGGCTTTAGCAGCGGTAGCAGAAGGGTCTGGGTCCTGTGGCCTTCGTGGTGGTGCCCGAGGGTGGCAGTCCCCTTCGGCCGCGGGGACGGTTTTCCCTGGGTGGCGCCTCCGCCCTGGCCTGCCCTGGGAGCCCTGGCAGCCCGGGGAGGCCCGCCCGGGCCGCAGAGCTTGGCGCTGCAGCCTGGGGCCCTGCTGGGTGCCGCAAGCTGGCCCTGCTCTGGCTCATTTTGCCAGACACAGTGGCCAAGACGTGGTGGCTCCTCAGGGAGCCACACGGTGCCGCGTCAAGGAGGTGCCTCCACCTCCTGCCGTTACCGTGAGCGTCACGGGGCTGGGGCCAAGCGTCACCGGTGTGTCCCGCGCGCCCGTTCCCAGGAGCCTGTGCAGGGCAGGAGGCAGTGGGAAGGTTCCTCGCCCGGGTGGCAGGGGAGGAACCCCTTCGGCTCCCCGCCTTGCTCCTGCAAACTGCGTTTCCTGCTGCACTAGGGAGGCTCCCGCAGCCAGCGCGGGCGGGAGGGCTCGCCCCGGCCTCCGAAGCCTTCCCCTGGGCCGCGCTCGTGCAGCGGGTTTGCTCCCCTTCCTCGCCGCGTGCCGCTGCTCCGGCCTCTGCTGGGGCTGCAGGAGGGCTCCGGAGCTGCTCCCGGCGGAGGCAGAGCTGCCCTGAGGGCCGGCCCGCCCGGGCACCGCCGCCTCCGCACCCGGCAGCGGCCTCGGCCTCGGGGAGGTTCCTCGTGTCCCACGGGCCGAGCGGGAGAGGGACGGAGTTGCCGGGGCCCGCTCAGCCRGAGCCGGTGCCGCGCAGAGCCAGGAGCGCCCCGCTGCCCGCCCGGGTTCGCCTTGATGGCCCTGCTTGTCTCTGTGTTCCCAGGAATGAGCTCAACGACCACCTGGACACCATCGACTCCAACCTGGATAACCTCCAGACCATGCTGACCACGCACGGCTTCAGCGTCGACACGAGCGCGCTGCTGGACGTGAGTGTGGCGCCGCCGGGCGCGCGGCCCCCGGCCCGGCATGCCGGCATGTCCGGCGCCCCCGCGCGCCCCGTGCCCGCGCTCACCGCTCTCTCCTCCGGCAGCTCTTCAGCCCCTCCATGACGGTTACGGACATGAACCTCCCCGACCTGGACAGCAGCCTCGCCAGCGTGAGTAGCTGCTGCGGGTCCCGAGGGGGCTCCCGCAGGCCCTGCGGAGCGTCCGGGCGGCCCCGGCCTGCGGGCAGGGAGCACGGGGCCCGCTGAGGCTCCGGATCCCGGTGGGAGGTGGTGCCGTTTGCCCCGTGGCTCCCTCTGCGTGGCTCCTGCTGACTCGGGGCTACCCTGTCCTTTGTACCCACTGGATGAGGTGCCGAGTCGTCCGCTCGCCATGGGCACGGCCCCCGGCGCGGAGCGGCTCCGAGCCCTGGGCGGCCGCACGGGGCTGCCATAACGCTGCCCGTGGCCAGCGCCGCCGTGCGCTGCCTTCCCTGTCTCATTCCCTCACGGTCCCCGGTGCCGGACACCCGGACACTGTTCGGGGCACTCGGAGCCGCGGGGCCCTGAGGGCCGCGGGTGCCAGGGGAGCTGCCCGGAGCGCGGGGCCGGATCGGGTCCAGGTCGGAGCAGGGGGCTCCGCGGCAGCGGGTGCCCTGAGCRGAGGCTCTCGGCTGCTCCCTCCCCCTTCTCGACACTCCTTTTCTCTTGTTTTTTTCTTAATTATGGGGAAAAAACCCAGCACAAAGGGGCCTTGTTCCTTCCCCGGTGCAGAACAGGAGACACCTCGAAGGTTCTGGGGAAGCAGCAAAGCCCGACCTGGCCCTTCGGCCTCCCGGTCAAGGGCCGCGGTGGCGCAGGGCTGCGGGGAGCCGCCGTGGGGCTGCTGTGGGGCAGAGGGGCGGCTCYGSCCTCYGGCTCCGCCAGGCCGGGCTCCGCACGCGCTGGCCCTGCCGCRTCGCTGGGGCTCCTCACTGCCCCCTTGGCTCCTTCCCGCTGCCCGGGGGGTGGCGCGGACGCCCGCGGTGCCCCCTGCGGCTCCCGCGGCTTGGGGAGAGCTCGGTCGCGTGGGTTCCCGCGGAGGCCACACGCGTGTTCGCACGGAGGCCACACGTGTGTTCGCACGGAGGCCACGCGTGTCCGTCCGCACAGAGGCCGCCCCGGTCGCTCTTCTCTACCGCCCCGGGTGGCGGCTGCCGGGCCGGCCCCTCTCCCGCTTCGGCGCCGTTCGCAGCCCGTGCTGGGGGTGGCCGGGCTGGGGGCCCCTCCGCTCCGCACGGTGGGTCTGGGGAGGCCTGGGGGCTCCCTGGGCTGAGCGGTGGCCACATTGAGGCCGGTGGCCTTTCCGTGGAGCCGGGAGCCGCAGCCCGGGGCTTGGTGATGGTGGAGGCGGCCCCACGAGGAGGCTCCGGCTGCGGCTGGCGCGGAGACCCCGTCCCCGCCATTCCAGTGCGGGGGATGAGGCCGGGTCGAGGCCACCAAGGCCACCGAGGGGGCGCCCCGCTCTGCAGGCCCGTCCCGTGCGGGGCCCTGCCCAACGTGGCTTCTCCCCCTGCAGATTCAGGATCTCCTCTCGTCCCAGGAGCAGCAGAAACCGACTGAGACAGAGGCCGGCGCCGCCGACACAGGTACCGGGAGCCCCGTCAGGAGCGGGTGACCCGGTGGCACCAGCAGAATCCCAGAACCCCAGGAGGGCTGAGGTTGGAGGGACCCCTAGGGATCCTCAGGGAACACCTGCTCCATAGGGACACCCAGAGCTCCCGGGCGCATCCGGGCGGGTTGGGAGGTGCCCAGGGAGGCGCCTCTGCCGCCCCGGGCAGCCTGTGCCAGGGGAGGCGTCCCGCGCGTCCCGGCGGTGCCCTYGGCACCGCGGCAGCCTCCGTGCTYGGACAGGCCCCGCGGCGAGCGCGCTGCCGCTGTGTCCGCAGGCAAGCAGCTCGTGCACTACACGGCCCAGCCGCTCTTCCTGGTGGACTCGAGCGCCGTGGACGTGGCCGGCGGGGACCTGCCCATCTTCTTCGAGCTGGGAGAAGGGCCCTACTTCACGGACGGCGACGAGTACCCCGAGGATCCCACCATCTCGCTGCTGGCGGGGCCCGAGGCGGCCAAGCCCAAGGACCCGGCGGTGTCGTAGGGCGGCGAGGGGACCTGCGAGAGAGCGCGCCGAGGCGCCGGCCCGGGCGGCGCAGCCGCTGCTGGACACGGAGCGGGACGGCTCCGGACCGCGCGGCGCCGCCGGGATCCCGTGTGAGTGCGCTTGGCGAGGGGTCCGCACCGCTTCCGCCCGCGGCGC
>PTEX01000544.1:51221-100551 GCA_003342815.1 Eudromia elegans | reverse complement strand
AAATTTCTGTGTCTGTGTGTCCCCCCCCCGCCCCCCGGCGCGGGCGGCCCCGGCACCCCCCCAGCTGCCTCCCCCCGCAGCGCCGCGGCGCCGACGCCGCCCTCGTGCCCATGGACTTCTCGGGCTGCACCGGGCGCGTGCTCGAGAGCCCCGGCGAGGCGCTCGCGGCCGCGCTCGAGGAGGCCCAGGCCTGGCGGGTGAGTGCTGGGGAGGGGGGGGGCGCATGGGGGGGGGACACACACGGTGAGGACCCCCCCGTGACGCCCCCCGTGACGCCCCCCGTGACGCAGAGGAAGACGACGCAGCGGCTCGGCCCCCCCGCCGGCGGGCACGGCGCCCCGCTCAGTGCCGGTGAGCAGGGTGGGGGGGTGCCCTGGGTGGGGGGGGCACCGCCGCCGAGGGGACCCCCCCCCGCAGCCGCCCTGTGCCCGCAGCCGTGCACCGCAGCCAGCCCTGGTTCCACGGGCGCCTCTCGCGCGAGGACACCCAGCGGCTCATCGGGCGGCAGGGCCTGGTCGACGGGTACGGACCGGGGCAGCGGGGCGGGAACCGGGGGGAGACGGGAATCCCCCCCCCCGGGATAGGGGTTCTCCAGGGATATGGAGCCCTCGGGGATGTGGAGCCCTCAGGGATGTGGGACTCCTGGGGGGAAGTGGGAGCCAGGGATATGGGACCTCCTCAGGGATATGGGATACCAAGGATATGGGATCCCTGGGGATAGAAGAGCCCCGGGGAAAATGGGACCCCAGGGATACAGAGTCCTTGGAGATATGGGACCCTTGGGGATACGGGGTCCCTGAGGGAGGTAGGACCCCCCACCCAGGTATATGGGACCCCAGGGATATGGAACCCTCATGGATATGGGATCCCTGGGGATATAGGACCCCCAGGGATATGGGACCTCAGGGATATGGGGTCCCTGGGGATACAGGATCCCTGGGGGAAATGGGATCCCCCCCTGGAATATGGGACCCCAGGGATATGGAGCCCTTACGGATATGGGATCCCTGGGGATACGGCTCTCCCAGGGACGTGGGACCCCCGGGATACGGGGCTCCCGGGGACGCGGGTCCCCAAGGGGAGCGTGGGGCCCTATGGGGCTCAGGGGTGCCGGGGGCACCGGGTGAGGCCGCGCCGGCGCTCGCAGCGTCTTCCTGGTGCGGGAGAGCCAGCGGAACCCCAAGGGCTTCGTGCTGTCCCTGTGCCACGTGCAGAAGGTCAAGCACTACCTCATCCTGCCGGTGAGTGGGGGGCGCGGGGGGCCGGGCGGGCGGCGCGCGCCCTGACGCCGCCGCCGCCGCCGCAGAGCGAGGCCGAGGGGCGCCGCTACCTCAGCATGGACGAGGGGCAGACCCGCTTCGCCGACCTCCTCCAGCTCGTGGAGTTCCACCAGATCAACCGCGGCATCCTGCCCTGCACGCTGCGCCACTGCTGCAGCTGCGCCGCCCTCTGAGCCCGCGCGCCCGGCCCGGCCCGCCCGGCTCCCACGCGGTCCCACCYGGCTCCCACGCGGTCCCATCCGGGTCCCACCCGGCTCCCACGTGGTCCCACCCGGCTCCCACGCGGTCCCATCCAGGTCCCACCCGGCTCCCATGTGGTCCCACCCGGCTCCCACACGGTCCCATCCGGGTCCCACACGGGTTCCACAYGGTCCCACCCCGCTCCCACGTGGTCCCACCCGGCTCCCACACGGTCCCATCCGGGTCCCACACGGGTTCCACATGGTCCCACCCCGCTCCCACGTGGTCCCACCTGGCTCCCACGCGGTCCCATCCGGGTCCCACCCGGCTCCCACGTGGTCCCACCCGGCTCCCACATGGTCCCATCCGGGTCCCACACGGCTCCCACGCGGTCCCATCCGGGTCCCACACGGGTTCCACACGGTCCCACCCGGCTCCCACGTGGTCCCACCCGGCTCCCACACGGTCCCATCCAGGTCCCACATGGGTTCCACACGGTCCCACCCCACTCCCACGCGGTCCCACCTGGCTCCCACACGGTCCCATCCGGGTCCCACCCGGCTCCCACACAGTCCCACTCTGCAGGGCCGGCCCTGGGCACCGGGAGCCAGCGCAGGGACAGGGAGGGTCCCCGCGGGTGCCCAGACCCCTTCATGCATCACCCCCCCTCCTCCCCCACTCATGCACTTTTCCAGCCCCACGTGTGGGGGTCCCGGGGCAAGGGGGGGGACCCGCCACCGTGTCCCCCCTGTCCCATGTCCCCCCCCCAAGGCCGCTCGAACTGTGACGTGTTTTATAGGAGTGAGAATAAAGGTTATTTTTTCAGAGCTGCCGCTTCGCGCTGTCCGGGGGAGCCGGGGACCTGTCCCCGTCCCCACCCGCGGCCCCATCCCCGGCCGAGAAGCCCCAGCGGCGCCGGTGCCCGGACGCCTGGGCCCCCTGGCATCGCTGCCAGCCTCGGCTCCCCTTTGGGCCCCGCGTGCGTCTCCGTGCCAAGATGGGGCCGTGTGGCCGCGTCCCCGCCGGGTCCCCGCTGCACAAAGGCCCCTGTGTGCGCGAGCGGCACCACGTGCGGCTCAGCCCGGGCGGGCAGCAAATCCCACGGATTAGCGGGAGAGGGGGATTAGGAGCCAGGCCGGGCGGGTATTAAAGCGTCGGGGCCGGGGACGCGGGGACGCGGGGACGCGGTGGCCATGGCTCCCAGGACGGTGCTCATCACGGGCTGCTCCTCCGGCATCGGCCTCGCGCTGGCCGTGAAGCTGGCGCAGGACAAGAAGCGGCGCTTCAAGGGTGAGCGGGGCCGGGGCGAGGAGCGGCACGGCGCGGTGCAGCCCGGCACGGCGCGGCACAGCCTGGCATGGTGCAGCCTGCCATGGCGCGGTGCAGCCCAGTGCAGTGCAGCACCATGCAGCACGACATGGTGTTGTGCAGTGCAGCCTGGCACGGTGCAGCCCAGCACGGCACGGTGCAGTGCACGGTGCAGCACAGCCTGGCATGATGCATCCTGGTGCAGCACGGTGCCATCCACAGTGCAGTGCATGGCACAGTGCATCCTGGCACAATGTGGTGCAGTGCAGGACAACATGCAGTGCACGGTGCAGCCTGGTGGAGTGCATGGCGCAGTGTGATGCAGTGCCCGGTGCAGTGCATGGCAGAGTGCAGTGCATGGTGCAGCCTGGTGCAGTGCAGGATATGGTGCGGTGCATGGTGCAGTGCACGGTACAGTGCAGCCTGGTACAGTGCACGGTGCAGCCTRGTGCAGTGCACAGTGCAGTGCCYGATGCAGTGCATGGCGCAGTGCAGTGCATGGTGTGTTGTGTGGCGCAGTGCCCGGTGCAATGCCCGATGCAGTACATGGCACAGTGCAGTGCATGGACAGTGCAGTGCATGGTGCAGTCCCTGGTGCAGTGCCTGGTGCAATGCCTGATGCAGTGCATGGCGCAGTGCATGGCATAGTGCAGTGCAGGACACGGTGCGGTGCATGACACAGTGCCCGGTGCAGTGCCTGGTGCAATGCCCGATGCAGTGCATGGCGCAGTGCAGTGCATGGCGCAGTGCATGGTGCAGTGCAGTGCAGGACACGGTGCAGGACACAGTACAGTGCATGGCGCAGTGCATGGCGCAGTGCCCGATGCAGTGCATGGTGCAGTGCCCGATGCAGTGCATGGCACAGTGCAGTGCATGGTGCAGTGCCCGATGCAGTGCATGGCGCAGTGCAGTGCAGGACACGGTGCAGGACACGGTGCAGTGCATGGCGCAGCGCAGTGCATGGTGCGTTGCGTGGCGCAGTGCCCGGCGCAGCGCGGTGCAGAGCCGCCTCTCGCCGCAGTCATCGCCACCATGCGGGACGTGGGCAAGCGGGGGGCGCTGGAGGCGGCGGCGGGGCCGGCGCTGGGCCGCACGCTGGACGTGAAGCAGCTGGACGTGGGCGACGAGGGCTCCATCCGCGCCTGCGTCGAGAGCCTCCCCGGGCGCCGCGTGGACGTGCTGGGTGAGCGCCCCGCGCCCTGGCGCCACCCCGTGCCGCCCGCGGCCCCCCGCGTGTCCCACCGTGTCCCCCGCAGTGAGCAACGCCGGCGTGGGCATGATCGGCCCCCTCGAGTGCCAGAGCCTGCCCGACATGCAGCGCCTCATGGACACCAACTTCTTCGGCCTCGTGCGCCTCGTCAAGGAGGTGCTGCCCGACATGAAGCGGCGCCGCAGCGGCCACATCGTGGTCATCAGCAGCATCATGGGGCTGCAGGGTACGCGGGGACCCCCCCTCACCCCGCGCCCGCGGGGGCCCCCGGCCGCCGCTGACGCCCCCTCCCATGCAGGCATCGTCTTCAACGACATCTACGCGGCCTCCAAGTTCGCGGTGGAGGGTTTCTGCGAGAGCCTCGTGGTGCAGACCCTGCACTTCAACATCGCGTGAGTCCGGGGCGAGGGGGGCCCCGGGGCCGGACGCCGGGGCCCCCATCGCTGCCCCCCTCCTGCCGCAGGATCAGCCTGGTGGAGCCGGGGCCGGTGACGACGGCGTTTGAGGCCAAGCTGTACGAGGAGGCCGAGCGCGCCGACTACTCGCGCGCCGACGCCGAGACGGCCGACATCTTCACGCGCCTCTACCTGCGCAACTCGCGCGACGTCTTCGCCAGCCTGGGCCAGAGCGCCGAGGAGGTGGCCGAGGTGCCGGGCAGCCCCCYCGCGTCCCCCCTCCATGCTGGGAATTGGCACTAATGAACGAGGAGGGGCTGGGGTGGGATAGGGAAAGGGGGGACGGGATGAGGCCAGGGTTGGGGATGAAGGTGACAGGGATGAGGATGGGCAGGGGTAGGGATGAAACCAGGGCAGGGATGAGGATGGGCGATGAGACCAGTGCTGCGGATGGAGAAGGGGGATGAGGACGAGACCAGGGCTGGGGAGGGAGAAGGGGGATGAGGATGAGACCAGGGCTGCGGATGGAGAAGGGGGATGAGGATGAGACCAGGGTTGGGGATGGAGAAGGGGGATGAGGACGAGACCAGGGCTGGGGATGGAGAAGGGGGATGAGGACGAGACCAGGGCTGGGGAGGGAGAAGGGGGATGAGGATGAGACCAGGGTTGGGGAGGGAGAAGGGGTCCAGGGGTGGGAAAGGGTCAGGGCTGGGAATGGGAACAGGGCTGGAGAAGGGGCTGGAAGGAGGGGACTGGGACGAGGGGCTGGACGGAGGGGACCGGGGCCGGGGCCGGGGAGGCTGTGACAGRCGGGGGCGGCAGGGACGGGCGGTGACGGTGGCGCCCCGCGCGCAGCACACGCTGCGGGTGCTGGAGGCGCGCGAGCCGCCCTTCCGGCACCGCACCAACGCGGCGTACGGGCCGCTGGCCGCGCTCAAGCACGCCGACCCCAGCGGCGCCCTGGTCTCCGCCGCCTTCTACAAGCTGCTCTTCGAGCACGAGGGGCTGCTGCGGCTGGGGCTGCGCGCGCTGCRCCTGCTGCGCTGGAAGGCGGCCAAGGTGCGCGCGGGCGCCCGCCTGCTCGGCCTGCGCTAGCGCCCGCCGCCAAATACAGCCCTGCAGCCGCCGCCCCGAGCCCYGAGCCCCCTTCCTTGGGCGCCGCCCGGACGCCGGGGTCCCCCCCGCGCGCGCGGGGTTTCGCTTCCTGCTCCCGGCCCGAAATAGCGGCGGCCGCGGTGAGGCGGGGCGGGGGGTTCGAGCGGCGGCGGGCGCCAACGCGGAGCCGCTTCCTCCGCGCGCGGCGGCCGTGACGGGGCTGGGAAGGGCGGGCAGGGACCCGCGAGCCCGGCCCGGGGGACGCCCGGGTCCCTCGTGTGTCCCCATGTGCTCCCATGGGATGCAGGGATGTGTCCAGGGTGCAGGGGTGGATGCAGGATGCTGGTTATAGCATGGCAGGGATGGAGGGATGGGTGCAGGGATGGGTGCAGGGTTGCGGCAGGAAGGGATGCAGGGATGTGTGCAGGGATGCATGCAATGTGCATGGTGCAGGATGCAGGGTGGGTGCAGGGAGGCATGCAGGGTGCAAGGATGCAGGGATGCATTCGGGAACGTGTGCAGGATGCAGGATATAGGATTGCGGGGATGTGTGCAGGGATGCATGCAGGGATGCATGCAAGGCGCATGGTGCAGGACRCACCGCGTGTCCGGGGGTCGGGCGCTTGCCGTGACAGGGTGGGGGTGGCGGCGCGGGGCGAAACCGCCGGGCACCCGCGATGATCCCACCCCAGGAGCCTCCCAGGCTCCCCGGCCCCTTCCCGGGAGGCTGCGATGGATCCGGGGGGCCCCACGAGATGCCAGGGGCTCCAGGCCCCCCACGCACGAGGCACCGGGTGCCACCCCTCCCTTCCCCCCCCCGCTGCACGCGTCAGTGACAAAGTGGAGACGTGGCCCTGGTGGCCGTGGCACCTGCGGGGGGGCAGGGGGGGACATGGCCCCCCTCCCCCCGCTGCGGTTTCTGCCGATTTCAGTAACTTTCCCCGCGCTGGGGGGGCCAGTGCGGGAAGTGTCACCCCTGGTGGGGGGGGGACAGGACGTGCTCCCGGGCAGCCCTGGCCCTGCTGCCACCCGTGGGATGGGGGCGCTCGGGCACCCCGGGGGGCACACAGGGATGGGGGGGGCTGCCCCTGGCACCCACCTCAGTTTGGGGCCATCCCAGGGGACACAGAGTGGCCTCAGGATCCAGAGCAGCAGCACCCGGGGTGGCTGCGTCCCCAATGTCCCCAACCCTGGGGGGCTACGTCCCCAATGTCCCCAACCCCGGGTGGCCACGTCCCCAATGTCCCCAGCCTTGGGGGGCTGCGTCCCCGGTGTCCCCAACCCTGGGGGGCTGCATCCCCGGTGTCCCCAACCCTGGGTGGCCGCATCCTCGGTGTCCCTAGCCCCGGGGGGCTGCGTCCTCCATGTCCCCAACCCTGGGTGGCTGCATTCCCGGTGTCCCCAGCCCTGGGGGGCTGCATCCCCAGTGTCCCCAGCCCCGGGGGGCTGCGTCCTCCATGTCCCCAACCCTGGGGGACTGCGTCCCTGGTGTCCCCAACCCTGGGGGGCTGCATCCCCAGTGTCCCCAGCCCCGGGGGGCTGCGTCTCCAGCGGCCCCCGCGGTGGCTCCTCGCGCTGCCGGGACTTTTCCCGGCCCCAGGGACGTGTCCCCGCGCCGCGGCGGGCGCCCAGCTGCGCCGCTCGCCCCTATGCAAATGGGGGCCCGATTTAACCCGCGGCAGGGGAGGGCCGGGGCACCCGGCGTGACACGAACCCGCTGCCCCCGCGGGGCCCCCAGCGCCCTGACTCACCGGGCCGGGCACCCAGGGCAGCTCCAACGCCCGGCCGGGCCGGCGCCGCGCTCCCTCCTGCTGGGAACAAGAGGATATTGATTAATAAGCGAATAATAACGATTATTAAGTGATTAATAAGGAGCAGAGCCGGCCCCTCGCTTTGCAGGCGCCTTGTGCAGCCCTGCGGGAGCAGCGAGGCAGRCTGCAGCGCTCCGGCTCCCTCAGCTACCGTGTGCCGGAGAGGATTTACTGAAATCCAGGGAATTCCCGTAAGAATCTCCGAGAAATGTCAGGGGAAATGGAAATTCCATGAGGGTTTAGGCACAAAATCCTCGTTTCTTMGTGCTCGAGCCCATGGCTCACCTGCATTGCACGCTGCCTGGATACAACCCAGAGACAAACAAAGCAAAACCCCGGGGCCCCGGGGGCATCCGAGACCTCAGCAGCGACCTGTTCCACCCCAAAACCCCCCGGGCTGGAGCGGGACCCCCCAGAGCAGCCCCAGCCAGGGGCTCTCCGCCCTTCCCAGCCCTGGTGCCCGGCACTGAGCCRGCTCCAAGGAGCAAGGCTGGGAACACGGAGCCGTGGGGCAGCTCCGGCGCTTCCCAGGAGAGAGCCCGGCCTTCCYGGCCACCTTCTCCGGGAAGCGGTGGCGGGAGCAGCCGGGAAGCGGGAGAGCGGGAGCATTCCCGAGGACCAGCCCGGGGCCCAGCAGCTCCCTGGGCAAACGACAGGGCCACATTTCACTACCCGCCGAGTCGCCGCTCTTGAACCCCCAGGCGGGTTGTTTGTCACTGGTTGTACCCACGTTGGCGGCTCTTCCCAGGAAAACGCCGCCCGCTTCCGTGCGGGACACGGGCTCATTTAACGATTAACACCGGCTGCACGGGGAGCCCGGCTCCGCGCGCTCCAAGCCCAGCCTGCTGCCCCGGTGATCCGCCAAGACCGACTGCGACACCGCGGCCTCCGAGGGCACTCGGGAGGGCTTTAGTGGCACCTGGGGGCAATGGGTATTTATTAGGGTGAAGAACAAACACCCGCCCTGCCAGAAGGTGAGCAGGAGAAAACAGCCCCTGGGACCACCTTAGCACTATTTTGCACCTATGCAAAGAGCAGGATAAGCAGCGTTTGGCACTTCCAYTGTCCTTTAGACAGCAAGGCACTTTTGCAAAGGAATTTATCCCTCTTCAGGCCGATTCCTATCGGGAAAAGACGACTGCCATTTCCCTTTTCCTCCCCTAAAAATGAGGGATGGAAGGTGCCCGGCGCGGGGCAAGGGYGCGAGCCCAGGCGGGAGGCAGAGCRGGGGTCCCCAGCCCCTCGGTGCTTCCCCGAGACCCCGTGTCCTCGGAGGAAGCGCGGCGGYGCCGTGGGCAGGGCCCGGTGCCCCCGTGGCACAGAGGAGCCCCGGCCCCCGAGCACGGCGCGGGCCGAGCCCGCGGGGATGCACCTCGCGCCGCGCTACGAAAACACGTAAAGAACAAACACACACCCAGCAGAGCTGCTATCAAGTTCATATCTTCAGCACRGTGACTAATAATACAGCTGCAGAGCAATGATTAGGATAAAAGAACTATTTTTAAAACCGGCTTCAAAGTCATTGTAAATGCTCATTCTGCAAAGCGGCCCGGCTCCCGGCGGGGGGTATCCCCGTGCCGAACCAGAGCGTGCCGCCAGCTCCCACGCGCGCACACGTGAAGCTTCTCCCGGCAGCTCCCGCTCCGCGCGGCGCCTCCGGCTGCACGGAGCCGCTTCCGCGTGCCCGGGATGGAGCTCGGGATGAGCAAGGGGGGGACAGAAGGGACAGCACAGACCTGTTCTCCGCCCCAGTCCTGCTGGAAAGAGGCACTTCCCACCAAAAGCCGGGGTTTTGCTGGGACAAGCCGACCACAGAGCTCACGGGGCCTTCCAGGGTGGGCATCATTTAAAAATATCACCCCCAAAAGGAGCCTTCTGCCTTATTTTGCCCTTCCTAAGGGCTACGTGTGGAGTCACTGTTAAGGAAGTGAACAGAGGGGTAAGGAAAATGAAAGCGTGATGGGGCCACGCGCTGCCCGGGCTCCGGGAACCCATCAGAAAGGGAGTAGCTCTCCCTCCCCAAATMCCTGCTGCTCTCCGGGTTTCACTAATTAGCCATTTTAAGAGCATAGGAATCGAAACGGGGAGAAAACCCTCCCCTGGGGCACTTGTGCCTGCCCAGGAGGACAAAATGGCAGAGGGAGCCCAAGGCTTCTGCGCTGAGTTAAAGCAAACACTGTAAAATAAACACACGTTAAAAAGTAAAAAAAAAACAAATTAAAAAACCCTTAAATTGCTATTAACTTCCACAAAAATAAAGTTCATAAAATCTCCCTGCTTCTTCTGCGTTTCTTTACAGTACCGCTCATCAGAGTAGCTCGGCACGGACGCTCCCCAACACCAAACCGCTTGCAAAAGAGAAAAACCAAACGAAACAASAGCAAAACGGCCCCTCCGACCCGGATGCCTTAAAAACCAGCCTGGAAAAAACGCTCGAGGCATTTCCTTAGGCTCGTGAAAAGCAAAGGAACAGCCTTGCCCTGGTAAAGCGCCCGAGGGCCGCGGCTACTTGAGGGCGAGCCGGTGCTCGCCGCGCGCGATGTGCGAGGAGAACTCGTAGCGGTCGTGGCCGCGGTAGCCGCACACGTTGCACTCGAAGGGGTCGCGGAAGCCGTGGCAGCCCATGTGGATGGTGAACATGACGTAGTCCAAGAAGAGCACGCGGCAGTGCTCGCAGCGGAAGGCGCCCACCGCCTCGCCCTCGCGGTTCACCACGCGGACGGCGTCGCGCGGGCACGGCGCCCGCAGCGCCTCGTAGGGCCGCGGGCAATCGCCGGCGCAGGGCAGCCCGTTGCGGGGCGGCGCGGGCAGCCCCGGCGCCGCGGCGAAGGGCAGGCTCGGCCGCTCCTCGTGGTTGCTCTCGGTGTCCGTGGAGTCGTGGCCGCTGGTGTTGGGCGACGGGCCTCGCTCCGAGGAGAGGCTCTTGTCCCGCGGCTGCGGGTGGCTCCTCTCCGCCTCGGTGCCRTTGGGCATCTCGGCGCGGGTGAGCGGGATGGGATACAGGCTGCTGATGACGGGGACCATCTCCGAGGCGGGAGCCGGCGGCGTCTGCACCAGGGGCCGCAGGGCTTCGGCGCCCAGGTAGCTGATGGCGTTGTTTATGGCCTGGTCCATCATGCGCCCCTGCATCAGCTCGCTCTCCTTCTCGTACAGGAAGCTGGAATTAAAACCCACGTCAAAACTGTGGCGCTTCTCCCCTGCAAGAGAGCAAAGGTCTGCAGTTACCCGCTTGCTGCAAGAGGGGTTCAGGCTCTGTGATGCTCTTCCAGCAGCCCCCGTGGAAACGCTCCCCGTGGAAAAGATGAYATTTACATAAGGTTTTTATTTAAAAAGCAAGTGGATCAGATCAAGCGTTTCCCATGCAAGCGACTTGCACACATCAGATCCCCTCATCTTTCAGTTACGGTAATTTGAGTCGCGCCGATGTTTATCAGTCACCTGTCAACACCATGACTCAACGCCCGTGAAACTCATCAAGTTTCACTGCCAGGGCAGAGGCACCGGGAGCTCACGGCTCTTCGACAAAGCACCCGGCAAGGTGAGCGACGCGCGAGAGCGTCGCTGCTCCCAGCCCTCGGCAAAGCCCGCCATCCGACCCGCGGATCACTCACTTCGCGGCACTCACGGCACCGGCGCCAGGCCAGCGAAGGCTGTAACCAAACTGGAGACTTTAAACAACAAAACTCGCCCGGGTTCGTCTGGGATCACGCTGTCCCCACTGAGACAGAACGCACCATCGCTGAGGCTCTCGCCCTGTTTTTCTGCTCTCTTTGTGGCTTTTTGAAACCCCAACTGAAGCTYGTTCTGCTTCCCTGAAGATGGCACTGATATGGAATTAAAGGCACGTGTTTTCACTCTCCCGACACGCCCCAAGATGCCTCATTGCTGCAATAACAACGCTCAGAGAAGCAGCAGGACAAGCGATTGCCCCGTGCAGCGGACGGGGAGGAAGGAGGAGCGTCGCACCAAGAGGGGCGTCCCTCCCTCCACCGCCTCCGCAGGGAGCCCTGGGAAGACCCRATCCCACGCCCGGCGCGAGGCCTCCATCGAGGCAGGAGGAACCGGCTCGGCAGGACGCTCGAACCCCAAATTGTGCCACAATGGAGCAAACGGGGGGCACCTCTGCTGGACCGTGCCCAAAGCACCCCATGGTTCATCTCACTGCACCCCATGGGTCATCTCACTGCACCCCATGGGTCATCTCACTGCACCCCATGGGTCACCTCGCTGCACCCCATGGCTCATCTCGCTGCACCCCATGGTTCGTCTCGCTGCACCCCATGGCTCATCTCGCTGCACCCCATGGTTCGTCTCGCTGCACCCCATGGGTCACCTCGCTGCACCCCATGGGTCACCTCGCTGCCCATCAGGACAGTGCAAAAGAGAACCCAGCCGCTCTCTGCACCTCAGGAAGTGCCACCGAGTTACTGCAAAACACTAAATGAGCACTTAACGTGCAGGGTTCTAATGCTCACTCCCCAAGCAGCCCTGGCTTAGCCAAGACACCTCTTTTCCCCYCCGTCTTGGCTGGTCTGGTGTCGCTGCAAGGCACCAGCCCTGCCCTGTTCAGAGAGTCACAGGAGTCAAACCCGGGTCGGACGCGTTCACCGCTGCTGCAAACACACTTGCCCGGGATAAAAGGGGACGMGTGAGTCACTTCTTCACACGTTACCTAACAAGAACACGCCAAGGACACAGGTTTTAGAAAAACAGCAAGTTTCGGAAATCGGTTATTTTATGCCTTTAGGTAAATGGCCACAGTTCCTCTAACTTTTCCCCAAACCCTTTTGCATGACGGTTTCAGTTCGCGCTCTCTGCAGCCAATGTCACTGAGCCCCATCACCGAGCTAAAAATGGATTTACGGCGAGGTGCACGGCGAGGAGCAYGCGGGTACCACCACCAAGCAGCACACCAGTACTCACGGATAATTAACGCACACGCTAAGGAGTTTTGCCCTGCAGAAGGGTTTAATAAAGGTGCAACGGGGAGTCCCTGCAAAACAGGGCACCCGAAGCTGCTCTCGGCGCTAAAAGGAAGCTGAAGATTTTGAAAAACACTTGCATTAGTCTTACATTTTGAATCATGGCAGGACATGCACGGTCTAAGTCACCCTGTCAACAGTTTCAGTATTAGGTACCCCACGCTACTAGGAGGGGGCGTGCCGGTGTCACTCCACTCCTGTAGGAAAGGGGGACATTTTAAAAATCTACATCATAACATCTAAAGAAAAATGGTCAATTTGCAGAGATTATGAGAGTCCAGCAGTACCCAAAGCCCCCAAATCTACATTACCTTAAAACAAGTAAGTCAAAAAGTCAGTCTTCTTATGCATTTATGAATCTAGCAGCATACCTCGCCTGGGGTCCAGCCGTAGCCCCATAAGTTCAAGAACCTGCCTGTCCCGGCGTGTCCCCTCCCTGCGTCCCCGCGTGTCCCCTCCCCACGGCTGCCGAACACGAGGTCTATCTCCAGTGCCCAGCACCACAAATATCCCCCAGCGCAGGGCACGTAAGCCGTTCTCGGTGCTGATATCACAGAGCTGCTCAGTGAAGTCCTTCCTTAGACCAAGTCCCAAAGTTAGCTGCGTTTTCACAAAGAGCCAGATAATGAAACACAACCAGCCAACCCACCGAAATACAGACGCTGCCAATAAGCTTATGATTACATAAAAATTAAACTGATGAGCTCTTTAATTAAAAGAAAGCCCCTTTATTTTCCTATTGTGACGCACAGCAGACTTAGTTACGTAAAGCTACGGATTAGAGCACCTATTTCAAACAGCTTCTTGGCAAAAATAAGTTCAAAATTTCCTAGTTTTATAGCAGTAAGTAAGCCTTAATCATATTAGTGGCCTCTCTTTTTTTTTCCAGGTAAATTAATAAATATAATTGTGAGGCTGAAGGGAAATGGACTACACAAGGGAGTTAGGGAAAGCAGCAAGTTTGCTGAAGGAACACGCGGGATCCGCCACGTGCAACGCCGAGTCCGCAGGCGACTCGCGGCGCTCCCAAACTCCGCCGGCTCCGGCCTCATTCCGCACTGTCCTACAGGGACCTGCGGGAAGGGCGGCGACAGCACGGAGCAGCTCTGAGCCCTTCTGCTCTTCTCCCGCAAAGAACCCAGCGGGGAAGGATTCCAACAGATATTTAACTGCAGAAAGCAATTGCAAAACACACCTAGATGCCCTCTGTAAAGACTATTAGTAGCTTATATCCCGCTTACCTACAGCAAATCAGCGAAAACATCACAAAATAAAGTTACGATAGTCACATTCTCTTGCACTAGACTGGATTACAAAACTCAAAAAGGGTATTTAAAAGAAGCAGTGGCATTGCACGGTAGGTTACGAGCGCTGACAYATTGCACAAGAAAAGGCTTTTTGTTCTTACCAATAAATTTCTGAGGCATTGAGCTTTTTCGCTTGGCCACGTTGCTCGCTAGCCTGTCCAGCACAAGGGCTCTTTCACTCCCCATCTCTGCCTTCACGTGCCTTGCCTCCACGTTTGCTAGTTTGGAAAATGTGAAAAGACAGAAAAAGAGAAAACACGTAGGTGAAAAGGAAAAAAAAATATATATATTAAAAAAAAAAGGAAGAAATGAATGGTTTAATCTCCGGAGTTTGCCACACTAACTGGGAGGAAGCAGTCTGGAGATCTGATGTAAACTTGTTTTGTTGCCTTCTCTGTTGTTCTTGCGTCTCGGGCACCCGTTGCGGGCAGTGGAAGCAAGCCCGGCAGCTCGCGGCGCCCTTGCAGCCCTGAGCTCGTGCAGGGGGAGCACAAACCACGCGCAGGCAGCACCTCCATGGGCGAGGGGAAGTGCAAAACCAACCCGCTGGACGGGCGGGCTGCAAAACGCAGACGGAGCCGCCAGCTCTGCCGGCCTCTCGTTTTGATCCGGAGTAACGCTGCGTGGCTCCTGCACKCTGACGCCGCTCGCCAGAACTTCGGAATGAGACATTCGCTCCCTTGCTGCCCTTCACGTCAGTCMTACCTGGATGCCTTAACCGAGTGCTAAGAAACGCATACAAAAAACCACATCAATATTGCACTAAAGTCATAACCCTCCAGGACTCGCTAACTTTTTTCCAAGTCTCATTCCAAATTCTTCAATCATTTCCTAATCACTACAGCAAAGTGAGACCATTTCTCCCAGTGAGTGTCCGCATTAGGTGTCCCAAAGCTCCTTAGAAGAGCTGGAATTCCCACCTTGGAGTCGCCAAATGAGCTCTGGGATGCTCAGGCCAGGTCTTAGGCTTAAACTTCAGTTTGCTGAGTACAGCACGTGGTAAAAATGCACTATCATCCTTCCATAGCTTACGGTGCAGCATTTTCCTACCATTTCTAAGTAAATTACTCCTTACTGGCTTATTGTTACTGTTATTGACGGGAGTTTCAGTCAGCACCAACCATGACTCACCAAACCTCAGCCCTAACTATCTGTTAAYGTTGGTATGGGATTCGGGAGGTGCTTCACAAGAGCTCCAGGCCACCAAAGGCAGCTCTGAATATGACTCAGGATGGACGGGACAACAGGGCTCAGATCAGGACTGTGTTSGTCTGGTTTCGTGAGGCTGCAACCCCAGCACAGACCTAATAACCAAAGAGCAGGAACACTCAGTGCTTTAGAAACGGCACTAGCTGCCTTTTCTCCTATGACTTTCACTCCAGATTGCTCTAATACTTTTAAGAAACCTGCATATTTATATAGAGACAATTTCCCCAACTGCTAAAATGCAGCTGCCGCCAGCCTGAAATAGCACCAGGAGACTCCCTCGTGGTTTACACAAAGTGAGGCAAAATATCAAATTTGGTTGAAAGTATAAGGGCAAGTTAGGGAGGCAAAACACTGCATTTTGTCCAGAAACTCTGTGAATAGCTTTCTGAAGTTGTTAACTGCAATTTTAAACTATTTTAAGCATTTCCTATCCCACATATCCTTGCGGAAATACAAATACCCTGATTCCTAGCATTTCTTCCCTTGCTTTTCTTATCCCCTCTCATTCTTCAGCTTCAAGAGCTGCTGTGCTATTAAAACTTGGCTTTTCCCTTCTCATGCTCAGACCTTTTTCCTGCATCTTCTGCGCCGACTCCAAGAGTGGAGCTTCTGGAATGCATCCGAGGCAGCCTCGGGAACAGCCTGGAAGTTACACGCAGCAGCTCAGCGTCCTCCTTGTCTTGTCCATGTTATTTATGTGCCACCAAGGGAACTTTATGGCATTAGTGTCAAAGGGGCAGACCAGTGGCTTCCTGCAGAAGTAACAACAGCTACTGCCTCTCCAGCAGTCTCTTCTGAGTGATGATTATTGACCTACAGAGTATCTTCTGGGACAGCTGTAAATATCAATAACCTAGCTGGATGTCTGCCTGCCATTTTATTGCAAAGTTAAAGGTCTTTTCTTTCACATTAAGATTTTCTGCTGCTTGTCAACRGCCATTGTTTTTCCTACAGAAATAAATCATCGCTATTAATAGATCACAACGGACCTTTGATTAGGTCTCCTAATAGCTTTAGGAAAACATAACCTGCTTCCATTGAGACAGAGCTAGCTGGAAAGGAAGCTGACTTTAAATGATCTCCTCCAGCTTTTAATTCTGCACCATTTATTAAACAATCTAAGAATAATGTTTAGTGATTAGGAAGCACTTTTTATCACTCAGAGTCCACTAAAGAGTTCTTGAAGAAAGACTTAAGTCCYGTCTCCTTCTTCAATTACTTCTACCCGCTAGAAGATTTCACTATATATTATGCCATTTAAGGGGCTAACTATCTAAATATACATGTATTGACCATACAACAGCTCAGAAATACCTTTTGTGGACAGAACATTTTCAGAAGAAAATTTATGCATGTGATTTATCCATTAAGAATCACTCCCTGTGTTTTGTTGCAATCGCTCCATGACAAATCCCCTCTTCATGAAACCCTGTTGTCAACTAGCCCTAATGTCCCGCTGCAGAAATGCAGAGCGCGGGCACTTCTCCCCCAGCCCCGAACGCGACATGCAGCCCATGCTAAGCTGTTTCCACAGTGTGGTTTCTGTCACACCATAACCCCGAGTCTCGTTTTTAGTGCGGGCATCGGCGACAAACCCCTAAAGCACAAAGCGGAGCTCAAATTAGAGGCATTGCTTCCTGTAGCATCTCTGTGYGGTCATTAAATAATGGAGAGTGGAACACAGAGGTGGGTTCTTGTGCAAGAACAACAATGTGACCAGAGATGGTTATCGGGGATGTAGCAGCACTGCTAGAGAGGGGCCTTTGGTTCTTTTTTTGGAGCTGTTTCCATCCTGCTGCATTTGGCACACGCAGACGTCACGCTGCACAACCAGCACCGTGCTAAGGGTGCTCCTAACACTACAATTAACTACTGGGTGGTGTGCAGAGGGGGCTTTTAAAGAGGACCCCGCATGGGAAGGTTGCGAGGACTTCAGAGGAGTGGACTACAGCTCCAAGGGACGTAGGAAAGCAGCAAAGTGGTCCAAAATCAAACCCCGCCRTTCACTAACGAGCAGAGTGCTGCACCCAGAAGGAAAAGACAAGCCGAGTGCACGGAGGGGGCTCTTGAGACCCTCTCCAGCCTCCCTTTCCTGCGATYCTGTGATGCAACGTAGTGCTGATACCGGTGAGGTGAATGCCTCCGCAAGAGCGGAGTTCCTGTTTTTAATAAAACTTACTACTCCCCTAACAACCCTGCAGTGTTTTTCAGGTCTCAAGGTCTGAAAGGCCCAGGGAACAGCCACATTGTGCTGAACAGGAGATTCACATTTCCTTTGTGACCAATTTAAGCCCTGTTGTACCACTAGAGTAGGTACCTTGCGGATTCCGCATAAACGACGTGTTGCTCTTCTGAAACGAATATAAACTATGGGAATCACTTAAAGCAGAAATCTACGTTAGGTATCATGTTTTCCATTTTCATGCGGCGGGCACCTCAATGATTGCCATCATGGGAGCTTGTACTGTAACATAATCTACAGTTCCACTCTGCACGGGTTCTCACGAAAATCAAAACTTGCTGATGCTTCAGATAACCACTGACTTCTACTAACGCTCTCGAAAACCATGACTTGCTGAAAAGACGACACTCCACAACAGCTAAAAGGCTCAATTAAATGGTCGTTTCTTTCTAGCGTGCACACGGGTCTGTTCCTCAGCCTGCTCCGCACGGGGGCATCAGCTCTTGCGCTCACGTAGTTGTCCGGGGCACATGGATCTTCCCGTTAGTTTGGGGCCCTGTCTTGAGATGATGCTGGAGATCTTTTGCTTGACAATCAGATCACTCAATATAATTTTATCATTATTAAAGGGCTTTACGCTGCCATCTTTTCAAAAATTAATTGTACAAAAAAAGGTGTCTAAAGTGACTTGTACAAAATTTCAGTCTAGCTTTTTGTTTGAGAAGAAATACCACTAGAAACCCCCATGAGAAGCAGGAAGCTTGACACTTCACAGGGTTTTAAGGCTCCGCAGCAGGACAGGAACCCAACTTGTGAAGTTCTCGTCCTTGCTCTGTTATGGATCAGTTCTACACACACCGGCCTGTCGCAACCACTCCGTGGCTCTCGGAGCAGGTGGAGTTCTTCTTTCCTGCCTCACTGACAGAGTGTGGGGCTTAAATTCAGTTTAGGATYTGAAGCGTTCCGGTTAAGAAGGCTCAAAGAAGAAGGCAGCTATTTTTTCATTGAAATGTTCTCAGAAATCCAGCACTGAGACGGTGCAAAGGAAAATGCAGCATAAAGACTGTGTGTTTGGATCCGTTTTACCTTGGGAAGAAGCAGCCCTGCACCAAGCAGCCCTTTCCCTACGATCTTCAGAATAATACTCCACTTCCATACTGCAAAAACTGCTGCAAATTCTGATTCTGAGCAACAGCTCTTATTCCAAAGAAAAGGAAGCACCAAGGGGACTGACACATGGGAACAACTGCTGATAACTACACACATCAACTCATCTAATAGAAAACACCTCATAATAGCATTAATATAGGAATGATTTAACCTTTGGTGAGTGTCACCTGCAGAAATGCTGCATACAAGGTAATTTAGATGTTTTATTCAAAGTAATAGTGAAATACAAAAGCGATTAAAATAAAAGCATTATTTTTAGCTAGCTGCCTGAGGGATGCATTAAACCAGACCCCTTTATAAGACATTGAAGCCCCTTAGGTTACTGAAAATTACTGTAATAAAAACTGTTCTCAAGCTATAAATTAAGAGCTTACCATATGCCCTTTCTTAAGCACTGTACTGTTAAAAAAGCCCCACTGTAACGTGATCAACTTACCAGTGTCACACATGCCAGCATTCTGCAAGTACGTACGGCACCGCTCCTTGTGCTCCTCTAACGAGCTCCTTTGTTTGTAGCTTCTTCCACAGAACTCACATTTGTATGGCTTCTCCACTGGAAATAAAACAGGGGAGCAGAGTCAAATAACCCCAAGAGCCCAATAAAGCGATGCCCTGCTGACAGCCGAGGGTCTAGTTACTCATAACACAACGTTTGGCTCCTGGTAATTGCTCTAAATTGGTATAAACTTTATGAGCATTGTAATTATCACAAACTTGGATTACATAAGGGTGAAATCTTGCAGCTGCATCAGGTTCCTGCAAGGCCCTGCTCGCTCCTTAAGCTCAGCACTGCAGGAGAGGAGGGCTTGGAATGAGCTGCTGTTCCCAGGAGCTCGGGTTCCCAGAGCCCTGCTCCAGCTCACGGCTTTCCTGGTGTGCCTTCCCTTGGGAAGCCTGACTGCAGCACTGCTAAGGTCTCCACACACAATTTCCCCSGGATTGCCCCAAACTGAACAAGTCAAACCAACCCAAGGCCTGTCCTCATTTCATTTCCAAAGCCATTTATTGTTGAACAAACACATTCCTCACCACTTTAAGCTAAACCAAACCTGTCTGAAACTMAAGATAGACACAGCCTTACCTAAAAAGACTCCCTAATTTGTCTCATTTCCCTCTTGCACACAGACATTCCCTAACACCTCTGGGCACACGAGCATTCCCAGACGGGTACCAGGTCAACCCAGCCATCCTCACGCTGCACAAGGGCCCGAGCTCCCTACTGCTCGTGCAAGGGCTCAGTTATGATACCCTTAAGGGGATTGTCTTTAAAGCCTTTAATAAGCCAGCTCCTAAGAGCTTCAGTCCCAGCAACCACCTGATGTGTTGGAAGATGTTTTCATCTCACTGTTGATGGGGGACAGTTGGCACTGCTGTGCCGGGGCTTGGKCAAACCAGAACCTCGTTTATCCGTACCAGATAATCTGCCTTTTAACTTTGATTCTTTGTGAGGTTAAGCATTTTTCTTGTGAAGCGCAGTGCAGAGATAACGTCTATAATTTAGAATGAATGCTTTCTTTCTAAGGCCATGTGTAAAACAGGACACACACAAAGCAAAGAGCAAGCACAATGTGGCTGGTAAAGAACAGGATCAACTGTGAGGAGCCCATTTACACCGGGCTGGTGACTCACGTCACCCCAGCCCCACGCTCCCACCCATAAAACGGGTGCAATGCCCTACCAGTCTTGAAAAAGCAGCATTTGTTAAACACCTTAAGACATTCAGATGAAAGGCACTAGCCAGCAGCGACAGGCAATGGAGCAGCTCAGTCCCGGAGTTCCCGGAGCTATCCTGAGGTTCGGGAGCGGGAGGAAGAGCCCCGGCAAAGCGAGTCGCGGGTGCTGCAGCTCCTGGGTACCCGCACTCCGCTGCACGCCCCGTGGGGCTGYGCGGGAGCCGAGCGCGGCCCTTCCCACGCGGGCGGCTCCGGCAGCACCATTCCCAGCGCCCGGTGTCCTCGCCAGCATCCAAGAGCCGGGATAGCCCCGTTAACGGGGAGCACGAGGGATCGCTGGCGCCCGCAGCCCTTCAGGACCAGCCCGGCTCACGCTTTGCTGACTGGCCTTTTCCGCAGCGCGTGTCCCAGTGACCCAGATTTAAAACACGTGCAGGCGCCTTTGAAGYCACTTACCAGAATGTGTCCTTAAGTGACCTGTTAGCGCGTCCCTCCTTTGGCAGGCATAACTGCACAGATGACATTTAAAAGGTTTTTCCCCTGTATGTAGTTTAATGTGGCGGAGGAGGTTACCCTTCTGAGTAAAGGAAGCTCCGCACTGATTACACTGGAATGGCCGTTCACCTTCAAATGACATACAAAAAAAGGACATTTAATGGTTATGCGGGTATCGCGCTATCCTCGCACCCCTCTCTTTTTGGAAGGGGGAAAGAATGAGATACTGGAGCTATTTCTTCCTATAGAAACGCTGCCCTTCCGCTGACTTCAGTGGGAGTTACCGTGCAGCTCTGCCCCCAGGGCGTCTCGTAACACGGGGTCAACCCTGGTAAACACCATGCAGATTTTCCATGGAAATAGTGCTCTCCGCAAGGTGTTTTGAGCATGCTAGCAATTAAAAAAGTCTCCTCTGAGTGCCTAAACCTAAGATGCTCGTGCATTTGTCGCCAAATTATAGCACAAAGGAACGGAATGCGCAGGCTGGAGATAGCAGCACAAAAACCAGCCGAATTTTTGTGAGTGAAACATTAAAAGGACATAGTGCCTTTCATCCAAAATTCTTAAAATGCCTCCCAAACATGCTTTTACTTACAGTGAGCCTTGGTGAAGGAAAAGGTGAGGGAAGCGAGGCACAGAAAAGAGAGGAACTTGCTTAAAGATCACAGGTGGAGTCAGGGAGAGAATGAAGAAATCTTGAGTTTGGAATCCTCCTTTTAAACAAACAGTCCACATTAAAAGCCACCCTTTCAGAATTTAGGTTTTGCAAGAAGAACAGAGGGGTATTTACCAGTGTGGCTACGCTTATGAACCATCAAGACATTGAGGCTAATGCAGGCTAATCCACAGATATCACAATTCATTTTTCCGCTAGCGGGCCTGATGTTGTCATATGGACCAGAGTGTCTCTCCAGCTTAATGCTCTCATATTCGTTATATTCTCTGGGGTAGGYGTAAGGTATTTCAGCTTCTTCTGCRTTTTCCAGAGGCTCTGAATTTAAGGCACTCTCCTCTCTCTCGCTGTATTCACCCTTCACTTTAAGCACATCATCTGCAGGTAAAAGACAAAGCACAAAAGTGAAAAAGCTGATCTTGGACACCTTGAACTACCTGAGGAAGAAATCATTGCAAATTATACAATATTACATTAAAAAAAATCACCCCACAAGTTTTGCTTAAACTCACAGAGATAAAGGTTTGGTAATAGTCAGAATGCATTAACCTTTAAAAATACTGACCTGCCTGTTGATTGGAAGGAAATCATCCATCCAAATTACATATTACGAAAACACAACACAGAGCATAGTCCTGCGATTGCAATTGCAGGGCATGGTCCAGCCCACGAGAGAAATCCCTTACTCTCAATTCACACTTAGCCCGTGCAAGCTTGGGAATCTTGCTGGGAATTCAAAACACGGAAGGCTGCAAATCGGAAGGATTTGTCTGTGTTCACGTGGGACTTGGGCTGCTTGCAGACTGCACAGAAAGACTTCTGCTCCAGTTTAAGACTTGCAGTGATCACAGAGCACTGCATGGAAAAGAGCCCCTTTCGCCCTGACTGTCGTCAGCAATCCTAACCAATATCCCCACTTTCCACTGGCACTTTTAGATAAAGATCTTAAACGTCCCAGGAGCATCCCATAATACTGCTGGCTGTATTGTGAGATTGCTATTTACACATCTTGATTCACTTTCTACTATTAGCTCTACCATTACTAGTACTCRTATTAAAACCTAAGTGCCAGCCCGGGTATTTTCAGATGAAAGAGGATTTTTCTWTGTAGATGGGAGCTGGATTACGCCTGAAACTCGGGTTATGCCTCGAGCTGCCAAGTGAAGCAAAGTACTAAGGGATTAAATACATMATTTCCTGTTTGAAAGTCCTGCTCTCGTGGCCACCTGCTCCTCTCAAACCGAGGGCGAGACAGTTAAATATGGCATTTCATCACTTGTCCTTTCTCCAAAGAGCACAACCTGGGCTACTGCATATGTATTAGCTCCGGTTGTGAGTAACAAACCACATCAAGCGCCGAGAGCAAGCAATGGGTGATAGTGAAAACAAGGTGGCAACATGAAAGCGGCCCTGAAAAATAAAAACCCGGCAACCAACGCGCTCCCAAACCCGAGAGTTTCCAGCTGCCGTTTGGGGATGAAACGGCTTCTTTTTCCTCACGGTTTGCACCAAGCCCAGCCAAYCTCCTTTACTTCAGGCTAAACGGAGGGGGAAGAAGCAACTGGTTGATCATTACTTCACCCTATGGAGGAACCCATTGCAGTGCGGAAAGCTCCAAGAGGCTCCTCTCAACCGTTACACCAGACRTTGCTATCCAAAAAACACTTTTCTCCATATTGTGGTTTTCCTCTCCGTATTGTGTGATTTTTATCCCCTCTCACACGGGCCTTTTGGAGTCAAAATTAAGAGTTGGCTGCTCAGATGCCACGAGGACTTGCCCAGGCTCCGGTGCTCGCTCGGACACCGGGATACACCCATAAACGTGGGATTTTTCTCTGCATCTGCTTCAGGGCCGGCCTCGCTTCRTATCCTGGCTCCTGGTCTCGGAGCATTAGGGTGATCCTGTTCTCAAAACTCCTTCTCAAGTTATTTTAAGCATCCATTTGCAGCATTTGAAGAAACMCTTTTTGCCAGTTCCTGCAAGACGGCTTCAACGGAATCTCTTTTCCAAACCATTTTGGAACCGCCTCCTTTTCAGTAAACAGAAAGGCCTCATGSTCACGTCCTGCACAGCACGGCAGGAGGGAGCCCGCGCTGCAGCTGCACCTTGGTGCTGCTTTCCGAAACCATTTCAATTCCCACTTTCTATTTAACGTCTCACCTTCATCCGCGCATCGTAAGCGCGACTGCTGAGCGGTGAGYGACCGGCTCTAACCTCCGACGGAGAGGATTTCTGTACCGTTTTCTACTGTTTCTCACCCACCGCAGGCTCACGGGTCACAGCTTCTCACTCTATATCAGTGGCCGGTGTGAACGGCGCCTTGATTTCCACCTGGCAAGCCTTTGCTCACTGGCACAACCTGGCCAGGGCATCCTAGGGTGCCGYGGTGGAAAGCAACCGCCTTTGCATTTTCCAGGGCGCGTGCGGACCGCCGGCAAGCCCTTGTTTTCTCGCAGCAAGAGAGAAGGATGCACCTGAGCTCTGATCAAGGGCTCCCCCGGCAGCCGCCGCGGGTATCCCACCCGAGCTGTGCGCGCTGCGCGGCGCACGTAGGCGTTTGAAGAACCTCAACGGAAAATTCAGCTGCCGGCGGCGGAAAACAACAGCCAGCAGAAGCCATCGTAAGGAAGAGGCTTTTTCTCTCCTCTGCTGTTTACTCGGTGAAGTGCCGGAATTCCTCTCACCCGGCACGCTGGGCGCCAGTCCCGAGCCCGGTGATCCCAGCAGGCCTGTCTGGCCTGTTGAGAGGGTGGCACAGCAGCGAGTTGTGGTGCAAGGGAGCCCAAGGCAAGGAGGGCTCGGTACYGTCAGCCTGGAATTAAGCAAATGCAAAGGTCTCAAGCCGCCCAGTTCCATATTCAACCCCAGACTTTTGCTTTGGATCCTGGCACTCCTTGTGTCATAAAACACTTAACGTATTTGGGTGAGATTAGTGAGAGTCCAGGCTTAACGGAGGGGAAGGTGSTTGTCACATGAGCTTGAAAAGGGACATTTAAGCGAAGAACACCATTACCCCTAACACTAGCAGGGCTCTCTGGGGTGGAGAGGGGTAATCGTCTCTCCCGTGCTTCGAAAAGCAAAGTTAAAAGAGGAAAAACCRTTCACACGGTCAACACAGGTAACTATTTTTCTTGGAGCAGCTAGAGAAGGTAATTCACATTGCAGGAGCGTGTAGATTCTACACAACAAAGCGCGAGCTTGCTGCGTTAAGGCTGATGCACAAGGTTTCATTTCCTGGGGAGRTGATTATGACATGAAAGGCAGACTCCAGAGTAATATTTTTGTTTCACCTGAAACGCTGTAAAAACAACGAGCCCTGGAAAAGATCCAAAAACCAAGCTGGGGTGGCAACTTCGGCCTGAGTCACCCACTCCCAGGGCACGTGTGTGCCCTGTAAAATGCAGGAATAAAGACTCCGTAACAGCAAACGATTAAGAGAAGCTGCAGCGATAAAGAATCGCTCAGATATCGCTCTAAGAGTGGCTCTCAGGACACCCCCTCCCCAGTTGCTATATTTAATCCAAGCCCTTGACATCAAACATAAAGGAAAGAGTGCAAGCTTGGTGCTGCCGTTGAGCAAAGGTTGCTGGCAGCGTTGTGAAAGGCGCAAAGAATAAAATCCCGAAGCCGTTCAAGACAACGGCACAAAAGGGGGRTGTTGCCAAGTGTTTTACAAGGAGTGGGGTCATAATCGTGAAATCCTCAGCACATGCAAAAAGTCAACTGGATAACAAAGGAGCTTAATCATCTTCATGTGGCATTTTAACGGCGCTGCTGATTTGCTATGCCARTTCAGAGATAATGAGCCCCTAATGCTACAGATGTTCAGCCAGACTAAGGGAAAAAATAGGGGCAAAAAAGAAAAGCTTTTCTTGTACGCCGTTTCCTAAGTATCCAATTAAACAAATTGTGAAAGCAGATAAATAGTTTACCAGGTTTTGACAGCTGTTAATAGGATTCAGATGCTCAGACTACCGAAGAACAAGAAGGGAGGCTCCTAGTTGTATGTACGGAGGAACGCCTGCGACTMCCTGTGCTCGACAGGTATGAGCTGATGAATCATCACAGCTTCTCTCCACAAACCGTGCCCAGAAACAGCAGCACGAGTGAGGGAGCCGTAAGCGCACACCGCGAGTCTGGGCCCTCCCGCGGAACGTGCCATTTCAGCCTAAAAATACAACTACCATAAAGTGCAAAAGCAAAAAAGTCACTTTTTCCCCCCGGAGGCAACGCAGTAAGAGGCAAAGCAACTTTCCTCTTTACCATTCTAGTATCACTGCAGACATCAATTTTCAGGAAAAGAAAGGGATTCCTGACTCCTCAGCCTAATCAAGCCTTGCTTTTTTACCCCTGATTCCAGGGACAAGATCAAGTTTATGACAATGGCAGAGAGGTTTTTCTGAGCTCGTGTTTGCTAAGGAAGGAAGAAGCAGCCTTCAAATATCAGCTCTAACTTTTAATTTATTCTTATCTCCGTCCCCTCTAGTATTTTCAGCTTCTTAGTACTGCTGCTCCGTATCCATGTTCTACGGGCACAGATCTCTTTTGTTTAGGTGCCGCACAAAACGTGGCTGAAGGGTAATTCCTAAAGGAGCCAGTGCAATACGCACCTGGGGAAAACACACCTCTAAAAATAGGAGAGAAACTCCCAATTCCCCTCTGTGGAAGGCACTATGATCATGAGTGCCCGTGTTTTTATTGTTACTTGAAACAAAAATAGAAAYGAACCACATTGAAACCCGCGCTGAGAAGAGCAAAAAAGATCAGGCACCGTTTGCTGAGCAGCTGGATGTGCATCTTCTGCCTCGTTAATACCAGCGTCTTCCTAGCATCAAAACAGAATATAATTTATGTTATACAATTAATTACCAAAAAATATCACRCATCACGTGCTCCAAAGTAATGTGCACTTCACTTTAAACTGATTGCTTCTTAAAGCATTTGACTCAAAGGTACACCAGTTTTGCTTTCCTATACAGATCTGCAGTTTCATTATCTGAAGAGTTGATGGTTTCCATCTACACTGTTTGCCCTTCAATAGCAATAAAGCATTTTTAGGGTTTTCTCTTAAAACGTTAAGCGGGGAGTTAACAGAATCACTGCTCAAACCAGCTGCAGAGCACCGAGCGGTGCCGGGTCGGAGAGGCGGCCCACGGGCCCCCTCTTCACGCCCTCCCTGGTGAGTTTTGCTCCAGTTATGGCACTTGCCAACGTTATCCTTTCAAACCTTGGCATCCGAACCCTAATATCCCCCTCTTAAAAAAAATAAACAAGATGAAACTGTGCAAGATCCCCTCCGTTACAGTTAAGATGGCACCATAGAAAACACTTCTAAAGTGACAATTCCTAAAATCCAGAGCGCCTGACACAACCACAACCATTAAATCAGACCTCAATTAGACGGTTAATCGGAGAACATCTGGACCTAACAGTCAGACTGAGAAAAGGCCACATGTTAAAGCCTGATAATGGCCTTCATTAGTCCTATCAAGGGAGCTATTACTAATATGACCGCTCAGGCATCATCATCTCCGGTCAACCGCTCTTTCGGATGCGCTCCTCATCGGAGCAGGTGAATGTGCAGCTTTACTCAGCCTCCTCGAGCTCGTTTTTCCCAAAGCCTCCGGTACAGCGGGATATGCTCTTGTCAGGCCTTTCATACTAGGAAATGAATATGGAGCGAAGAGAAAGCCTTGGGCAAAACAAAAGACCTGGGAAATCTGCTCATCGTGAATATCAGTGGAGTTTTAACCCTCATATGCTGAGGCCAAGAGCTTGGGAGCTTTGTAAGATGTTGAAAATACCATAATCTTCATAAAAATAAATGCATCCATTTCACTTAACTACAAAAAGAATATTCCAGAGGTCAATATTCTAGATTTAGAGGCCTATTTGTTATCTGCAGCCTGTGCTTCTACGGAGGCTCCTCCACTCCCTCTGCTCCCTTAGTGACGTTCGGAGCAAACAYGGAGTCCTCGCCCATGGCACAGGGGGAGGCTGCCCGGAGTGACCCCCTTTGGAGCACTGCCCCGCTGGGCCATGTGCTGCCACACGGTGCGCAGGAGAAAAATTAAACCTGATCACCCTGGTCTMGATTTTAATTCCATGCCAAAGGAAAAAAATTATTTCTCCCTCCTTTTATTTCAAGGAATTTTGTAGGAAAGTGAGGTACACACTGCAGAACAAGGGAAAAGGCTCTTTCAAAAGTTTGGGGAAGTTTTTAGTCTCTTGAATGCCACGTGCCCCTTCCCCTTCTGAGTGTCGTCTTGCTTTGGCAGCGGCCACCACCAGGCAGGTGTCTCAGACTGTTCCACCTTCCTAACCATGATGGGTTAAGCAGAATAAGGCAATAACTGCACTTTTCTAACTCCTTCCCGGTGCTCAGGACATCCTCAGTCTCCGTATCGCTCAGCCCTGGGTGCTGTGGGATAATCCAACCCGATGTCAATTATTTACCAGCTGCGGTGACACCAAGTCCTGATGTCACCGAGCGTGCCTGGCAGCATTCCTGCTGCCGAAACAAAAGCAGGAGGCTCCTTTGCTGTAACGTGGAGACACAACCTGCAGTCCATGCACAGGGCCAGCCGCAGCCGAGCCCAACAGTCCCTGCCTGGTTTTAACACTTGCAGAAATCCCCTGTTAAGTGAACTTCTGCAGCAAAGAACTGCTGATGCTGTGAGATAACCCCTGACTCCCATGCGCGGCAGGGCTCGATCTGGGCTTGGGAGATGTAATATTCTGATAAAAAACGGCACTTCCTTTTCAAGCAGATAAGTGCGCGTGTTAACAGCACCGCTGGAACCTCAGTGTGTGCCGAGGCGAGGGCTCGGCAGCCTCTCCCGTCTCCCTCCAGCCTTTTAACCGCCCCCTTTCACACACCTAAAGGCAGCAGCAATTAGCATCCATAAACCACAAGTGCGGCTTCTATTTCTCTTTATTTCACCACCATGAAAGCTAGCTAACATTCGTAACACCGAAGAAGTCGTCTGCCTCAACAGGGGAGGGAATGGAGACCAAAAACTAAACACTGGCACTTGCCTGCGACTCCYAGGGAAGAAAAGACATTTTTTAACCTCAATTTTGAAATTAAGGATGTGGCTCTGGCCGCTCCAGGGTGTCTATAAAGCAGCAAGAGAACCCGAACTCTTTTCCTGGGCATCTCTCTCACTGCTTGTGTCTCGTCTGACTAGACACAGGAAGCACCACGGCAGCGGGGGGGTATCGTGCTGGCTCTGCCCACGCCATGTGCACCACGGCATGCAGCCCTGCTCCCCTGGGGCAAGAAGGGGGCTGCTTCTGTTATTCTCCACCAAGCTTTTAATTAACATATTACTGCCATCCTCTCTTTGCCCTGCGCTTAGCAATCATCACAGCTGAAGCCCTCTTAGAAGGGGTGCATGATAGGGCAGGTTGCATTGCCCTTGTGGAAGGGAATCTCACTCTGTTGGCTGTGGCAGAATGAACAGAATACGAGCCACGTGGGTGGAGAAACACTAATGGGAAAGCCAGGATTAACAGTGGTGCTTTCCAGGGGTGGGCAGAAGGCAATCCCAACAGCCTGCCCTTCGACTCTGCAATTCTAGAGAACGCTGTGTCCACTTCTGCATGCATCACTTTGCTTTTAAGGGTAAGCAGAGCCAAATTTATCTGCCCCAGGTGGGATTCTACAACAGACACCTACACTGAGCAACTCTCCACCGGCAATAAACGGAATCCTCCTAAACAGCAGCTACTTGGGAGACCCAAGACAGTTCATCCCAGCTAGGAACCTGGATCGGCACACCCTGTTCCTCTCCATTRACTGCCAAGGAAGGACTGATACTAGTTCTGGTTTAGGTGCCTATTCACCAAAGTGAGGTGAACTTGACCCTTAGCATGGGTTGGTTTCACTAGTGCAGCACTTTCTTCAGCTTTTGTGTCTTTTTATGCTTTGTTAAATACATAGGCTTATTTTTAATACGGAAGTTCAAAATATGACTGTTTTGTTTTAATCCAAAATTAAATCTTCGCATTATGGGAACAGGCAAGGCTAGCTGGGTGAGCAAAAGAGGGACAAGTCCCTTGGTGATTTGCTTGATTTATRTGCTGTGCAAACCCCACCTCAGAAAGCGACTACCCAAAGCCACAGCCATCATCTGCCTTGACACCAGCACGGTTCCCTGGACACACTCGAGAGGCGGCCCGGCCCGGGCAGAAGCCTGCGTGCCTTTTCCTCGGTACACACACCACATCCTCTAACAGGCAGCATTTTTCACTGTTTGTGGTTGAGCGCTGGCATTAATGAACACACTGGGCTCGCTGGCGGGAATGTTTATTAACACTGTGATTTCACTTTACGAGCTTCTGCATCAAGGAAGAAAACCAAGGTCTCCTGCTCGGCGGATCTGCCCTCTCCCTGTGTGACCTGTGGACTCTGAGGCCCTGCAAGGCTGCTGAGAGCACAGGACCTGCTGCTTTTATCTCTCAGTTTAATCATACCTTTATTCCTTCCACAGACATGCAGGCAAAAGGGAGCCACGATCCAGAAGAAACTTTTTGATCATTAACTTAGCATAACCAGACACGTAAGGGAGGACAGTACGTAGCTATTAATTTTCATCATCCAATCCCCACTTTACCTGCTGCTTCTTCATTAGACTCGTGGCATTCCTTCATCTCCTCCACGTTATCCAGACTTTCCATTTCTTGGGATTTGCTCAAATTACAGTCTTTCAAAACCTCCTGTCCTTCTGAAAAAAGGGGAATTGTTGAAAACAGTAATTAACAATTTATGCTCCAATAACATTTCCAGGCAATTACCTAAAAGTATCTGCAAGCTCCCAATATTGTTCACAATGCTCATAATCTTTCTAGAAATGCATTAGGCTGCGATTGGCTGAAGAGATTTGCTTAGTTCTCCAAAACATGTATAAACACTTACAGAGACACATTAAAGATGCAGCTATTCTTTTTTWAAAAAAGTTAATGTTCAACTTAAACTTGCAAAATGTAAAGCAACATTTAAAATTTTAGCTTTATAAATGCTTTGATGGGGAAATAAGCATTTTTCCCCTCAAGCTGATTGTATTGAATCTGGGAAAAAAAATCACACTTGTTTTGRACTATCTAAGGAGTAAAGCACTTATGCAGCTCAAAGAAAAGCCCAGAACTTGAGAAGCACAGTACCTGCAGCCATGGGCTGCTCCTGGGGATTGCTTAGGTCCATACCTGCCCGTGAATCTGYAAGAGACAGGAGAGCAGTCGGAATAGTTTAACATTCAAAGCCATTTGTGATATAACAGTGCCGAGCGCTCGGCAGATCCCTGAAGTCAACATAAGCTGCAGATATTTCCACCTCCTGCTCCACTGCAGGATCGTGGGATCTAAGAGAGCAGCGGACCCGGCCCGCYCAGGTGAGTCTTTGCTTGATGCCCTGTTGTCAGGAGGCTTCACTGAGCACAGGGTTAGTTTTCTTAGCAGTGTCACAGCTACCTGCTTCCTCCTTCCCCCTCTTTTCAGTTAACATACCAGAAAACCTGTTATCCTCTTTTAATATAAATAGCAGCCCCAGGGGTCAAACTCATTCCCGACAGTTACATAACAGAAATAGGCGCACAGTGGCCATGAGGTGTTAACCACCAGTGACATTTACCCCGGAATTAGCTGTCCTTACCACCACTTCATATGGAACGTTTTTGTGGTCTTGCAACAACAAAATGTAAAGTTCTATTAGCTATAAAAAAGACCAGTATCAGATGAGGCTACCCAAAGAATTCCTCATGAATAGCACTTGGACTGATCCTACAAAATACAAGCTCAGAAAAGAGCAGCAGATCTGCTCAACCAAGGCTGAAGTGGAGGGTTTTATAGTCTCCAAAATGCAAATGCTCATCTTCTATTTTTTGATAATGGGGCTAAGAGCTACATTATGTATGTGATGCCCATTACTCCTAACTAGCTGTTAGCCAAGAGCAGCATGAAAAAATGCATTCCMGGACGAGCGTATTAATGATTCAAGCCAGGCAGCAGTGGTCTAAACTCGTCAGCTCCTGACTGCAGAGGGGCTGTTAAGTGATCACTAGCACTTAGGAAGTGCATCCGAAAATTAAATCAGAGCTCTGATGCTTTCATGCACATCTAGCATGAATCAAGCTTTGCATTCTGCCTCTGATTGGGACTAAGCAGGTCACATTAACTTGTGTCATAAATGGAGCGGTGGAGTTAAATAAAAAGAATGTTCAAATATTTATCAAGTCTGTATTAAAACATGGATATGGTTTTTAATTTGTCCTTGTTTTGTATACTGGGAAAAGTGAGGCACAAAGAAGCAAACGGACCAATTCTATTAGAAATACTGATGGAAAACAGCAGCCACTGCATGRTAAATGAACAAAAATCTCGTTGGTATTGATTTTATTTTACATCAGTAAATAGATATTAAAATTACACAAATCTTGCGATATGCAAATGATTGATCTTTGGGCAAGCTAATCCCATACTCATTCTGAAATACTTGAGCTCCATTTTAATGGCATGCAAGAGCTCTGTGCAGAGCCCCATTTGACTCATGAAACAGTGTCAGCCGGTGGGAGCTCCAGGACGCGGCACGAGGGAGGCATCCCACAGGTTCCTAAWCCCATCACAGTTCTGTGTTTCCAAGGGGTGTCAGGTCTTAAAAACAAACGCTAAAGTCTCGTGGATGCAGCTTTGCTTTAAGATAAACTCGCTTCTATTTCCGTATCTATAYGTTGGCCGAGAGCCATTGCATTCAACCCAGGGCTCTGCCACGCAGAGTCATTCCCCTACAGCTCCACACATTGCTATAGCTTCCTCAGCAACAAGCTGCTGTATTTTAGGACTCAAAGCAACACCGCTACGAGCCAGTAAACTGGGTTTTCACTGTTTCTTTGAACTACAACTGCAGCAAAACTGCTATAAAACAGCGCTGCACGAGCCCTGCAATGCCCTAACAGCACTTTTAGCCACTTCTCAGATTTATCTAACACAGAGCTTGTCTACGCAAATTTATTTATGTTTTATTGAGCAGYACCAATTCTAATCCACAATGGGCTCCTGGGCAGTACAACCCCTCAAAAAAAGACAAGAATAATGRCATTTCCAACTGATAAACACCCCAGTCCTCATATCATTTTTTAATGCGTACTATCCACTCATCTGTGCTGGTTTCTTTATATCAGCCTTCTTTCAAGGAAGCTTCTTACAACCTTAGGGGTCTCTCAGCATTTAACTTCAGGTCTCTTTTCTTAGCACAGTATTTTAAACCAAAACCTTCTCTATCACATCAAAGCGCTACAAGGAGAAGCCTGGGAAGTGTCCATCCCCATCGCTATGCAAGACAGACCCTGTTTTTACCAAATGCTCACGAAGGCAGAGGCAGGGAAAGCACTTACAGCACGCTCAGTCTTCCCCAGCTCCAAAGAGATCCCCTGTCCAGAGAGCTACTCGTGCGATGGACGCTGATGCACGACGGTCCTTGCAAAGCAGAAGTGAAATTCAGGTGCCTTGGAACCTTTCCTTGGCCGTGCCGCGCTCTGCACCAACAGCCAAGCCGACAAAATATTCAAATAGTTCACTAAAGCGGCAGGGCATTTTAATACGTTGTTGTCGTAGTGTTTTGTTGGGGCATTGGGACAGTTAGCACAAGTAGCAAAGCTGTGTAGCTGCATTTGTACCAAAAAAAGGGCATTTTTCAAATAAGTTACACCGCTACTGGAGTGGTGTAAACCGTTTTCTGCTTTTGTGATTCGAGCTTGTTCTGAAATGCAAGGTACATTTGGGGAAAAAAAAAGGTATATTCGAGATTATAACAAGTGGAAAGGGCGGCACGTGCTCAGATTGCTGCAGTCTTGGCCCAAATCAGCTAGTTGTGCAGACGGGACCAGGAAAACTTGCCCATTCCTGCTTGCTGGACCCCRTTCTCCAACACCTACTCCTGCAAGGACCGTTATCCAGTCAGTAACCAGAGACTCCCCATGCTGAACACTGAAAAATCATGGAGAAAATCCATCCTGCTCCTCTTCCTCAGTGGCAATTTTCCCCTTTACTGTGATTTTATCCAAGACACGTAAGGACAGGGACATATAACAGCTACTGTATCCAGAGAGGATACAGTGCCACACCACCTTTTAGGTTAAATTCGTCCCTAAACACAAACTTTACTACACTTTAGACACTCTATATGCCCCACAKGCAGCACTACAACCTGAAGGACAATTTCCACATTAACTTCTAATGCACAAAAAATAGGAAGCCAAAGGAATGGTTAAAAAAATAGTCAGAACGGCAGAAACACACTTATTTCTCTCAGAGACTAAACTTAAAGTTTCTGATACACTTAAGGAGCTTTCACCATCCACAAAAGCTGTACGAGGGTCCCAACATAATCGACTAAGAACATTTAACTGTATTTTAWGCACCAAACTGCTACCAGGTCCATCATCTCAGGACATTCTTTACAACTCTCAAGCTGTGATACCCTCTGAYWCAGAGCGTTCGCTTTCAYATAACCAAACATTTCAAAATCCTTYAGCAAAGAGATGACTTTAAAACAGACAACTGGATCCAGCTTAGAGCAAAACAAGCATTTAAGCGAGGGAGACAAGGCACGACCTAAACTATGGCTGTTAAAGTTATATGCTATAGCAGAAATATCCATAAATCCATATGCATGTAAGCAGTACCCGGGGGCCGCTCTGCAGAGGGTTTTATCGGGTTTGTTACGAGTTGCAGCAATTCCCCCTCTCTGCAAAAGCTGCTTCTCCTGCCGCCCGGGGGTACCTCGCRGGGGGCTGCGAAGGCGCCCGCAGGGTCCCCGAGCACAAGGACCCTTTAAGTCGCTAAAAGCCACGACACGCGGCAGGCAACGCGGGCTCCACGCGCGGCTTCGGAGGTCGCCGAAATTCAMCCCCGAAAGCAGAAGGAAAGAGGAGCCGCTCCGCTTCGGGTCTGATTTTGCCGGGGTGCCTCGCGCGGGGGCTGCGAGCTGGGGGCTCGGCGCTCGGCCCGGCGCGGGGGGTTCTCACCTTCCATGCCCGGGCTGCGGCTCCGCGGGCCCGGCGGGGCGCGGGGACTGAGCGCGGGCGCCGCCGGCCTCGCCTCTCACCGCGGCATCCGGCCCCGCGCGGCGGACGGAGAGCGGCGCCGGGCGGCGACGAGCGGCGGCGGCGCCGGCGGGGACGGGACGGCACCGGCCCGGGGCGGGGGTTCGGCCGGGGCGGGCTGGGGCCCGGGCAGCAGCCGAGCAGGGCAGGGGCCGCGGGGAGCAGCGCTGGGACACGAGGCGGGCACGGGGACAGGGTGCAGTCCCCAGCATCGCCGTCCCCGGTGACGGGGTCCCTGGTGTCACCAACACCAGAGAGACCTGGTGTCACAGTCCCCAACATCAGAGGGACCTGGTGCCAGGGTCCCTGCTGTCACTGTCCCCAACATCAGAGGTCCCTGGTGTCACTGTCCCCCCTATCACAGTCCCCAGTGCCAGGGTCCCCAGTGTTGTGGTCCCCAACATCTGAGGTCCCTGGTGTCACTGTCCCCAACATCAGAGGTCCCTGGTGTCACTGTCCCCACTATCACAGTCCCCAGTGCCAGGGTCCCCAGTGTTGTGGTCCCCAACATCTGAGGTCCCTGGTGTCACTGTCCCCAACATCAGAGGGACCTGGTGCCAGGGTCCCTGGTGTCACTGTCCCCACTATCACAGTCCCCAGCGCCAGGGTCCCCAGTGTTGTGGTCCCCAACCTCGCAGGTCCCTGGTGCCAGGGTCCCCAGCAGGCCCTACCTGCAGCCGAAATCCCACGGTGGCACCCGGGCAGCAGCGGGTGAACGCGGGGCTGAGCCTGGTCTTGGTGCAGAGCACTGAAAGGGGGAAAAAAAGAAACGCTGGAAATCCTTCTCCTTGCGGAAAAACCCGCCCAACAAGGCCCGTSAGAGGGGGCTTCGTGACGTGCCCTTGTAAAGGAGCCCGCACAGGCCCCCCAAGAGGCACAGGCGGGGGAATCRTGAGCCCACGGTGACACTTCCTAAGGGCCTGCCCTGGGGACAGGGGGACGAGGCTTTGAGCGGCCTCAGAGCTGCAGCACCGCGGGGTCCTGCCGGGCCGCGTCCCCGTGGTCCCCACGCTGCCACCGCAGCCAGAGCGGCTCGAGGGCCTCCCCCAGCATGCGGCTCCGAGGGCCCGGAGCACCCCGAGGCTCCGAGGGCTCCGAGCACCCCGAGGGCTCCAAGGGTCTGGAGCACCCCGAGGCTCCGAGGGCTCCGAGAGCCCGGAGCACCCCGAGGGCTCCAAGGGCCCGGAGCACCCCAAGGGCTCCAAGGGCCTGGAGCACCCTGAGGCTCCGAGGGCTCTGAGAGCCTGGAGCACCCCAAGGGCTCCAAAGACCCGGAGCACCCCAAGGCTCCGAGGGCTCCGAGAGCCTGGAGCACCCCGAGGGCTCCAAGGACTCAGAGCACCCCGAGGGCTCCGAGGGCTCCAACAGCCCGGAGCACCCCAAGGCTCCGAGGCTCCCGCAGCTCCCAGAGCCCGGAGCGCCCCACGGCTCCAAGGGCTCCGAGAWCCCCGCGGCTCCCACCTGCTTGTCCAGCCCTCCAGAACTCGTGTCCCACACAAGCCCGTGGGGAAGGGGCGCCCAGCGGCACACGCGGGTCCGTGACGCACCGCAGCGGCCCCATCAAAACCGGCGCTCGGCATTTTCGGGACATTTTCATCTTCAAAGCTTAATAAGTGCCAGTGCACAAGACACGGCTTGGAAGCCACATCTGACGGGTTGGTTCAGGTCACCCAAAGGACAAYAGCTAGTCATACAAGGAGTCTCACAGGGTGACACTGCTCCTTGGCGTTGGCCCATTTCTGATTTCTGCAGCTGTTAAACGAGCGCCGCGTTCGTGGCGTTATTCTTTATAAGTGGCACTGCTTGGACGGGTACATTAAAGTTAGATGACTGCGATAACACTTGGTCTTATTTTAAATCTTAAAACAGCTCTGTTATTTAAAGAAAAATCAACTTACAAAATTGGTTATTGATTTCAAGCAAAGAGGAATTTCACTAAAAAAAGATTTTGTAGCTTGTTAAATGAGTATTTTTGTACATCTAGTGTAAAAGTCCGAAGAGAAGCTCCATCTACCTTAGGAAGTCTGAGGCGTATCAGACCAACCTCATCTTTAATTTATAGGGTAGTTAAGAACTTTTCTTTTCCTTTTTTTTTTTTTAAACCAGAGCCCAGAGATACTTACGAAGAAAAGGTTAAAGATTCTAGTTGCCCTAGATAGCAAATCACCGCAAACCCGCGGAGCACCTCGGTACAGAACAGCCAGTACCGGGCTCGCTTTGCCCTCAACATCTATTTTGTACCTGCAGCTTCAGACCGAGGAGCTGAACAGACAGAGGGCAAAAAGTCAAACCCAAAACACTTCGTACGAAACCCTCGCTGAGCGTTTTCGTTATGACTCTGCTCAGATGTTCCTCTGGATCCTTGGAGTTATTTGTGCATCTGGTTATTAGTTTTATACTTATTAGGGTATCAGGTTCAGGGGTTGGGGCTTCCTGCGTTTCTTGACTTGCAACTCATTTATAGTTTTTGAAGYGAGAAATTAACGTTTTGCGGTAAGAGGGACGACGGAGATGTAGTGCACGTTGTCCTCTGAATGCAGAGGGTTCCACAAAGAGGGTCCTACAGGCATCGGCAGCATGTATGCAGCTGCAAAATCTACACGTTAAGAAAATGGGGAATTCAATGTTGATGTTAACCCTTCGGAAGCCGAAACTGCACAGCGGGAGTGCCCTTCCGCACGGCTCCGGCGTGCAGCAACCGGACAACACGGGGACGCGGTTCTCACCCCGACCTTGTGGGCCAGCTCCAAGAACGCTCCTTAGATCGCTGCTTTCTCCGTCCCATCTAAAAGGATCCTGCAAATGCGATATTAAAAAAAAAAAAACAGTCAGGATACAACAAACAAGCCCATTTCACCTATTTAAGGGAAAAGGTTTCCGGCTCCCGCGGAACCTGCTGGGAGCTCTGGAACCGTCTGCCCTGATGGTTGGAAACGTTCTGCTCTCCAGACCGCGGTCACCGCCGTATCAGCGACCTGACCACCACCGCAGAGCCGGCGGCCACGCGCGGCGGGCCCCGCAGCTCCCGCACCGCGGTACCGCTCCACGGGACGACCCGGCTGCCTAGGGAAAGGAGAGCTCCGTCGCGGCGGGCGCCTCGAGCGGGTCCCCATCGCGGGCTGCTCCGCACCTCGGCGCCGCCAAACGCGRCGGCTCCGACCGGCTCCCGAGGCGCGGGATGGCGGAGCGAGGAGCCGAGCGGGGGATCCCGCGTGGCGGCAGCGCGCATCCGACGGGCACGGCCCCGCGGCACGAGGGCGACGGCTGGAACACGCTCGGGAAAACCCGTATTTTCCTTCAATAATGCCTTTCGGACTCTATTTTTAAATCCTTTTTTTGTGTATCTTTGGGAAAACCCATCAGAAATCCCTAACATCCTAGCTTGCACACGGAAGCCCTCAATTATAACTTGGTGCTCTTGGCGAAGAGGCTCCCGCCCTGCTCCGGCACCTGGAAAACCRGCCCAAAAGCGGATGTTTTTGGCAAACAGCGGTTCTAAGAGCACCGTATTGCCACCGGCGAGGAGCTTACGCTTTGCGAGCGACTCTTCCGAASCCCGGGAAACCGGCTGCGCCGCCGCAGAGCGCCCGGAGAACCGCGGCGCTCCGCTCCGTCTCGGGAGCRACCGGGATGCGCCCGGGGCGGCCGAACGAACGCGGCCGCCTTTTCCTACCACCTGCGGGGAAGAGGCGCGGGGAGGGCAAGGCTAAAAATAGAGGATTTGACGGAAATCCTTTGATTTGACAGAAAAGGGGTGGAAAAGCCCCGCGTGGGGCCTCGGCGCGGGCAGAGCGGCCGGGCCGGGCCGCGCGCGGCCCCCTCAGGAAAGGGCGGGAAGGGCCGTTAGGGGCAGGGCCGCTGGCGGCCGTTGGCGTCGCGCGGCCGCCGTCGCTGAGGGAGGCCGGGCGGGCCATGGCCCGGCCGCGGCGCCTCCCCGCCTGGGGCCTCCTAGGGGTGGCCGTGGTGGTGGCAGCGCCTGCCTGGGCTCGAGGTAACGCGGGGACAGGGGCGGGGATCAAAGGCCGGTTGGGGGGGGGGGGATAAACCCCGCTCGGTGGTGGCGGCGCCTTGTCCCCCGGGGGGGGGGCGGCGGTGACAGGGGCCCTCCCAGCAAGAGGAGCCCCTGGATTAACTTTGACACCTCTGGGGCTCCCCGACATCCTCAGACCTTCACCAACATCCTCCTTCCAACTCCTCCGAGCATTAAAATACGTATTATTTATATATATATAAAATATATATATATATATAAAATAAATATATATATATATAAAAAAAAGCACCTGACACACACTGTGCTTCTCAGCCCCCTCAGGAGCCCGGTAGAGACCCTCCCTTCCACTTAGCTTTTGCAATTTATTTTATTATTATTATTACTATTATTATTATTATTACTATTATTATTATTATTATTATTACTACTACTATTATTATTATTATTGAAGGAAAGGCCCCGCTGATGTGCGACGTGCTCTGTTCAAGGCAGGGCTCCCACCCCGGCACTAAAGCAGCTAAATGGGATAAACCGGGACCCCGCGGGAGCCCCGTTAGGGGCGGGGGACGGCGGGGGGGCCCCCCCGAGGGCGCCTGGGGCCCTCCCTGGGATTCCGTAACTCCTTCTCTCTGCAGTGAGAGCTGCGACCGAGAAGGAATATTCTGCTGACATATTTAAAAAGAATCATATTTATGGCAACATCAAGCGAGAAGGTAAAACTGCCTTTTTTTTAAAAAAAAAATATACGCTTTAGCCTTAAATTTAATTTTAAAAGTTTAGTAACTGCAGCAATAATGCATGTAAATGATGCTGCATGCGGAGGTGATGCAAGATCTGCTGCAGCAGCCCCTTTTTAGCCATAATTATGTACAGGAATGTCCCTGATCAGCTCGAGAAGGCTCAGATCAAGCAGGTRAACGTGTGGTTTTCTCATTTGATTCCATTTTTCTACCAGTTGGTACCACACCGTAGCTGAATATAACATTTGTGCTCCCCAAGAACCCTGCTATCACTTCTCATCTGCCCGTTAAATTTATGTGGATGGATTTAGGTGAGCAAATTGAGCTTCTGACGCAATGTTAAGTACCTCCGGCTAGAAATATTGTATCCTAAATTGTTAATCTCTCCTTCAAGGATAATAAAGTGAAGAGTATCAAGGGGCAATTTATGCCTAGTGGCAATTCTTAATGTAACCTCACTTAGCTAAATATGGTGCTGAGGCCTATCCGGAATGGGATTGGAAGCGTAGGGAGCAATTGAGGTTATGGCTTTGGAAATGCATCTCTCCCGGGGAGCTTCCTCAAGCACTTGGAGCATTCGCTGCCCCAGGAAGAGCTGCCCTGGGAGCAGCTCCGCCGCAGGCTCCCAGGTTGGTGTTTGGGCTCTCCAGCCCCAGCACGGACAGATCCATAAGGGCAGATACGGACCAGACACCTGCATAATCCTGACCTCATTTTCCACAYTGGGGCTTTAAAAAGTATAAACTTGAGTGCGACTTTGGAGCAGGTATTTTGTTAATTTAATTCCAGATAAACATGTCAGGCCTTTCACCTTATTCTCTTGTATTTCAGTGAGTGTCTATGTTAAAGTCTTTACAAATAGCCCGTTCCTAGTGTGTATGGATTTAGGCCTTTCTCAAGAAGAAATAATAGATCCCAGCTATTTGTGGATTGGTCCAGATGGAAAAAAATTAAAAGGTTAGTTACTTTGTCCTGACTACAACTAGTTTTCACTCTTCCTACCTTAGCCATTCTTTCCAGTCACCCATATGAGGTTTTTACAGCAGTCTCACATACGTAAAAACAGCCCTGRCCATGTGGAGGGAGGGGGTGGGAATCAGGAAAATGTGCTGAGACAGAAGCAGAAACCGTTTCTCAACTATTTACGAGGGAAAATGTGTCAACCACAAATGGCCAAATAGACTTGTGTGTGAGACCGTGTATTTTCYTTTGTTTCTGTTGATGCCATCCTGCACCAGCCCAGCTGGTGAGCCCCAGGAGTCACCCGGTCCCTTGTCACTCCCCCGCCCCAAAGCTCTGACATTTAGGCTGTTTCTCTAATTTTTCAAATGCTCAATGTAAAAAGAAACTTGTAATAAATCCTAGAGTTCATTAATTATAAGTTTCAGTCCAATATGAATCAGGATATTATGTACAAGAAAATGATCTCATCTGTGTGTGTTCTAAAGTAGAGCATCAGAAACCAAATATTTCCAGTAATTATTTCCCATTTCTATTGTAGGGCAAATCTATGTGAATCTTACAGAGGCAGGGAAGCTGATGGTGATGGGTTTTAAGGAGTCCATGTCTGGCGCGTACACTTGCACGCTGTCTCACAAGCTCATTGAAACCGATACGCAGGACGAGACAGAAGTGTATGAAGCGTACAAATTTATGGTCTATGGTAAGATCACCAGTTTAYTAGTGAACTGGTTTACAGTTTCATGAACAGTTTCATGAACTAATGCACGCAGCTTTCGTAGCGTGGTGTTATGGAGCATGTGTTTATCTCAAGCTTTGATAACAAAATTAGTTAGCGCTATCCCAGAGAAAAGTATTCCGTCAAATTAACACCTACAAAGAACTCATGAAACCTGAAGAATGAGATTCATTGCTACCCTCTACAAGAGCAAGGCGAACTACACTAATTCCCACGATACTCAAGAACAGCAATCTCAGGTCTGAGCCGTCTCCTTCCGGAGGAGGCACCACACAGACACACTGGGTAGCACGAGCTTCTGACCCCCATGTTCAAGTCGTACCCCTTAGTAACAGTGGTTCATGAATATCACTCCCCTACCCACCAAAAGCACTTCAAAAATTATTAGAAAGAAAATCATTCCTTTTGTTTTAGCCTTTTAAAACATTCAAGCTACAATTGCATGGATTTTTTTTTCATAATTCCAGTATATTTTAGTAACTAAGCTTACAGGCTCTACAATAGCCTTGCTAGTTCATTTACTTTAGTATTTGCCRTTTTCTTATTGCTGGGGAGCAGAGCCTCGGGACCTGAGCAGGTAGGARTATTTCAAACAGAAAGCCTCTTACGAGACAGGTCAGCTAAAGGATAAGCTTGTCCTGTTGTGCTGAATGAGCAAGCTCACTTGCTTACTTCTAAACAAAGGCTTTTATTTCAGATGTAGGGTGCATTGCTGGAGATAAGATACCGTGTGAGATCGAGTGTGATTATACTGCCGTACTCATTCACAAATCTTTTCAAGCATACAGGGAACCTGACTATACATACAGGATATCTGTTCGCTTCGCTACAAAGGAATGCAAGCTCTTCGCTAATGAGCGCTTCTTTAAGGAACTGAAGAAGATCCTGGATAATCTACTCTCCGATCTGGCATGTCACATCATAGAGCCATCACATAAATGCCATTCCGTCAAGCTACCAAAACGGAGCCTCCTGCATGAGCTATTTATTACTTTTCAAGGTAACAGCCATAAGTTTGGGAGGCATCCTTCCATTTTTAAAAGCAGCTAAGCAATAGCACAAGCATCTGAAGTTGTATTAGTGACATATACCTTCCAACACTGTTTCCTCTTTTTGGTCTCCCTGTATTTTTTCTAAGTAGCCCACAGATGGAGCTAAAATGCAGTTTATATGCTGAGTTTGTAATCGTTACTAAGGTGAGGAAATACAACGTGTTCCTTTTTAAGGTGTAGTGTGTGAAAGAATTGTTGAAAGGAGGTAATTGATAGCACGTGTCATGATTCTTCACAAATGCAATCACCAAAGGAAAAAGGTTGTAGTCATTTTTCATTATTTGATCTTTAATGAGCCTGACCTCTGTGGTTTTGCTTGATTCTAGGAAATTGCACTGAGATTAAAAGCAAGAGCTTCACAGCTCCCTTATGGTAGTAGCAGGGAGGCTGTTCTGCCACACAAAACAGGTTAATGGCTGCCCTAATTTAAAGCAACTGTGTCACTGAAGAAAGGAAACTGCTCATGAGTGTTTTGGCCACATTTTCTCCTATCTATAGTCTCATCGTGTACCAAGAGATTACCAATGTTTTCCAAGGTTAACTTGAAGATACAGCTTACAGATACATTCATTGTAGTGTGTTTTTTAAAATAGGTACATGAACATGTTCTTCTCTCCCCCCAGTAAACCCGTTTGCACCAGGATGGGAAGAAGTTTGCAACCACCTTCCTTATGACTGTGAAGACGAAACAAACAAGAGAGTTCAAAAGGTTGTGGCAGCTCCCTTGTCTTCTCTGCACATTAAACATGAATTTCTACTTYGGCAGCTACAGATTTGACTCATAATAATCCAGCTTGCCCAAAATTTTCTGGAATGAATAGCATTATAAATACATAAACCATCATTTACAATAATTCAATCAATGATAGAAAACTGTTTTTAAAAGCCAAGTTGATGCAAAGTTTTGTTGAAGAAAGAAAAATAYAGAAGAAGGATGAAGTATTTACTTCATATAGTAGAAAGACTTTGATAAGATTAGTGTGTTAGTATATTGTACTCCAGATCCTATAAACTAAATATTTGCATTGCGATTTGGTAAATGGAGTAACAGTTTAAAATAAATCTCCTATAGTCTATTTTCAAATCTCTAGCTTCTTAATGTGTATGTGCCACCACACTGCAAAAGCAGGTCTGATCCCAGGCCCTCTGAAGCCAAGGGAAGGCCCCAATTAAGGTGGCAGATCAGAAATATAAAGTGCTTGCTGATAGYAGATTGTATTTGTTCTTGATTAAGAATATCTTTTTGTTCTTCTTCTAATGTTTCTTAATTTTAGGCAAGAGACCGTATCGAAGAGTTTTTTAACAGGCAGGCAAACGCTTTGAGGCATAACTTTCGAACTGCCCCTGTAATACACTACGTGGAGCACAGTTTTGAAGTGACTCGCATCGACAGCTGCCGACCAGGTTTTGGGAAAAACGATATCACCCACAACGACTGCGCTAGTTGCTGTGGTAAATATTAGATCCGTTCATTTACATTTTGGATATTAGCCCTGATCACAGCTCCCCCTAAGGAATACTTTTTAAATAGCCCTTTCACACATAAAGGTATTTCCATTCGTCTTTTGGAAAGACATTCCAACTGCAGAAGCATTTGTTAGTGCATTAGGAAGCATAACTGTGCTTCAAAACGGAGCAAGTGAAAGCAGCACAATGTCTTTTCTAGGTAATTTCTCAGCAATAGTATTCAGAATATAGGATAAATAAGAAAAAAAACTTAACAAYGTTCCCCTAAAAAGTGTTTTGTTGTTTCAAAAGATGTGCTTAACAGGACCTAGTTCTGGATTTAGAGTTAGTGAGGGAAAGGCATCCTCAGTAGAGGTCTAGAACAGCTGTAGCTGCGTAGCCTTGTCCAGTGGCCGTGGTTCCTGTCCAAGGTAACGGGAAGCTGACAAAAATACTGTAAATGTGCTTTGTTTGCAGTGGTTTGTGACCCCGGAACATACAGTCCTAACAATGAAGTGACCTGCCGAACTTGTGTAAGAACTCAAATCAAACAGTACGGAGCAAAATCTTGCTAACGAACTGAGAAAAATAAAATTGGAAAGTGAAGAGGAGTTGTGAAAGCCTTGTCGTCATGTCCCTTTTCTTTCTCGTTACCCTTCTGGAAACCTGCACTTACTGTTGAACAATAGCCAGAGCCCATCGTGCAAAATCCTACAGTTTCTATAATCTGAGTGGTTCCTGATTACAAAAACATGCAAAGAGTGTTCAAACTCAATACAAGGAAAAGGATATAAAGAAAATTATGAAGTTTGCCATGTGGTTTTTAGCAAAAAAAAAGCCTGGTTCTCAGTGGTGACACCAAACAAGCCCCAGCTGTGCACTCCAGCTTCAYGTTAAGGAGTTATAAACAGCTCAGGGGAAGATACAAGATAGTTGTAGTGAATTGCGTACTATAATGAAATAAATTATATATTAATATATCTGCTAGAAGCTACTCTTGCCAGTTGGAAGTATTTCATCTTCATGATTTAAGAATAAAATATTAGTTGCACTTCCTTTTGTTTTTGCCTGTTTTTGCCAAAACAGATCCTGTCTGAAATGCTGCAGCCTGCGCTGTGTGAAGCTGGACGATCCCTTGGACAAACCCTTGGACAAACCGCCGGGAGCTCCGCCCGGAGCCCTCCGGGTGCCACCGGCAGCGGGAGCTCCGCCGAGGAGCGGCACGGAAGCAAAGCCTTGGAGCCCGAGCAGGTCTCCAGGAGGCAGGTTTGGTACCGAACCTGGGTCCGACAGCCCCAGGGGCGATGGATGATGGATTTTAAATCTCTGCGAGCACTTCTCTTGCCTTAGCCACATTAGGAGGGACACGGGGCACCGAGACCTGTGCCTGCTCTCCCCTCAGAGCCACCGCCGGCCTTGTGCAAGGAATGGTCAATGGACTATCAAGTCAAGCAAGAAAAAGGATCATCTCTGTTAAATGACTGCAGCTTCCCATGGCATCCAGCTCTTCCTCGGTGGACAGTCATCCAAAACCCAACCCGATTCTACCCAGTTGAACTTATCTAAGCTGACAGGAACACAGCAGGAGACGGCACGAGCACAGACCACGCTCTGAGCTTTTCATATTCATTACTTATTAAATACTGATGAAGAAAATGAACAGTAACAAGAGCATTTAAACTGCCTGTAGGCTGATTATCCTAGCTGCCAACTGGCCATCCGCAGCACTGATCAGGCCTGTGCAGATTAAACAGAAGGGCACCCTGCAACCGCTCCGTGCATTTCTTGGCCTATTTCACAGGAGAATAGCTCGCAGAGGAACGCCACATACACAGGCTCGACGAGGAGGAAAAAAGAGCAGTAAGGACATATTAAATGTAACAGCTAAAGAGTCACAAATGGACATTTATCTGCTTCTCCTGCCTCTCTTTCAATTCTCAAGAAAGAAAAGGCTGCAGGTGCATTTAGTACATCAGTTTTTTTCAAGAAAGAGAAAAATAGGTTAAATGCTTTGATGTTGTCCCAGCACAAACAGCCTGATGCTAAGCAGGTCTGCTCTGGCCTCCCCTGTGCACAAATGCTCTTTATCCTGCCTGAGCCTCTACTCAGAGGTTCTCATCACAAACACCAGATTTGAAGCTTAACTCCCCAGGCCTGTTCCCTGCTCCAGTGACACCCCATCCCTCCGGAGCAGCTCGGAGCAGCACAAACCCTTCTAACCACGTCCGCGCAGCGCGGCGCGGCGGCCAGCTGGACACCGCAGCCCATTGTTTGAACGGCAGAGCTGGAGTTCCCAGCCTGGAACACGCCGGAATAGAAACACTTCACAGACACATGTTCAAGTACTCACCGCGGAGCCGCCGTGTCCAGGACGCGGGTCAGGACCCCCAGGAGGCAGCGCTGGGCCGGGGGGACCGTGGGTGCYGGGGCTGCCGCTGCCGGGCGCTCTTGGACGTGGCTGGGCTCTGTGCGGAAAGGGGCTCGTTTCCTTTTCCGAGCCAGGAGCCGGGCTGAGACGCAAAGTGCTGGASATGGCAGCCCCGGCCCCGCTGTCCTCCATGGGCCCGAGCATTTATATAAAGTGAAGCATCTTCTCAAGCGCTCTGATGAACTGAAACTGAAATACAAATAGAAAGAGGCTGCGCTGCTTTCTGGGGCCTAAATCCCAGCCTGGACGTGGGATTCAGGCCAGCTGCAGCCCGGGCGGACAGAGATGTCCCCACGAGCAGCTCGTCCCCCAGCCCGGGAAGCTCCGCAGCCCCCCAACCTCCCATCCCTTTTATTACGAGGCGCAATCCCTTTAAACGCAAACAAAACCATGGGGGAAACGACCCCCAGTGTCCACGACGGCCACCCGAGCAGCACCAGGGAGGTGACACCGGGCGAGGGCACCGGCCCCTTCGCTGCACCCTCCCTGACACTGTGTCTCCGCACACAGAATTCCAGCGGCCGTGTTTTRGGGACGACTCCGCTTGTCGCAGCATTAACGAGTCCTCTGCAGGCAGCGGATGAGCAGGATTCATTACTGGCAGCAACGCTGCTGCAAATGGGTTTTTCCTCCCCTTTTTTTTTGTGGTCAAAATAAATAAATAAGCCTGCACAACCAAAGGACTGTTGATGAAGTGTAGCCCAGCGTTAATCACAGGGTAATTGCTGCCATCGGTTCTAATTATTTATAAATATTTTTTATAATTGTGGAAATTAAACAATTAGACATCCTTCCTTCCCCCTTCTAAATCGAATCATTTAAGAGGCCAGGACAGGGCCTGGGGCCGCGGAGGCTGTTGGGCCGCCGGCAGGCAGGGGTTTCCTCTGCCGCCCCCCGTGCCCAGTTCCACACTCACACTCGGCACCGGCCGCGCTGGCACCCRCGGAAGCGCTTGGACGCGGCCACCTCTGCTCCCCACAGCACCCATGGAGCCCCGGGCACCGTCAGGCCAGGGCTCGGCGTGCTGCAGCCCGCGAGGTGACACCAGCGGGGCCGCGGGGTGGCACCGGGGTGGCCGTGGGCGCCGCGCGCCCCAGGCCGCCCCAGCTGCTCGCGGGCCCGGCTGCGCGGCCGGGCGGCAGACGGGGCCGACGTGGCGCGCGCCGGAGCTGTCGCAACACGTTAGGCCCCRCGTCTCACCCGCCACGCCGGGGACAGGGCCGGGCAGCGCGGTCCCCTCCCCATCCCGCTGCTCGCGGGCCCTTCCCGAGCGCCATCGGAGGTGCCGCAGCCAGTGACCCGAGGCGGGCAAGCGAGCGGCAGCGCCGGCACYGCTCGGGTTACCCGTGGCGGCGGCGGCAGCAGCAGCGGATCCCGTTTCCAGCAGCATCGGCCCCAGAGCAGAGCTGCCCCTCGCAGGCAGCACCCCAGGGTGCCGCGTCCCCATGCGCCAGCACCACACGGAGCCCAAGTAAAAGGCGCCTTTATTGTTGTATAAAGAACATAAAAGGTCCCTTGGAGGCAGCGCGAGGCCCGGTGGGTTGTGCGGCGCGGAGCTCCGGGGCCGTGGCCGCAGAGCAGGCACTTGTGGAGGGGCGCGAGGCGCGACGGCCCCCGGCCACCCGGCCCCGCTGGGGACCGCGGAGGGGCCCGGCGGCACCGGGGCTGCTTTGGTTGGTGCTCTGGGGGTTAAGGCAGTTGGGCCTCGGCTGCCGGCAGCCCGGGCCGGGAGAGGACGAGGGCGCTGGCGGCGCCAGCCCCGGCACAGTGAGCGGTCGGCACCCCCGGCTCCAGGGGCTCCTTCCCCCTGCGCTTCCCGCACGCTTCCCTGCCCTATCCCRCATGTCACTGCTTTCCTGCCTGCTCCCTCCATTGGCCTCAATCCCGCAGCGCTCCTGCCCGCCGAGCCCAGAGCCGGAGCCGCAGCATCGCGGCCAGGGCGGCCTCAAACACCCCTCTCCTTCACGACCCGAGGGACTTCTGCAAAAGAAAGAAAACGGGTTAAAATGACGTGTGACTGTGCGGGACGGGGCTCGCGGGGGCGCGGCCACCTCTCCTGGCGCTGTTCCCGCATCCCTCCGGCGCAGCCGYGCGCCGGCGCTCACACCACCGTGCTGATGGTGGACGACTCCTCCGAGCGCCGCTGCTTGCTGGGCAGCGACTTGAGGTACTCGAGGTGCCGCCGCGCGTCCTCCTGGTTCTGCCGCACGTAGTAGACCAGGTAGGAGATCACCATGGCGAACCAGCCGAACATGGTGACCAGCATGGCGATGTCCGTGGTGCGCTTGTAGGCGTTGCAGAAGTCCGTGTGCGCGAGGACCTGCAGGAAGGCCTTGCCCACGTGCTCCTCGCGCGCCGCCGCGTCGCACACGATGCCGCCCGCCGAGCCCGCGGCCAGGGCCACGGCGCGGATCAGCTCCTGCAGGCGGCAGTCACAGAGCCAGGGGTTGTCGGAGAGGTTGACCTTGGCCTTCAGGTGGCCCACGGCCTCCTTGCTCAGCGACACGAGCCTGTTGGAAGACAAGTCCAGGGAGCGCAGGTGGTCGGCCAGGCCGCGGAAAGCGCCGCTCTCGAYGCCCGCGATGCTGTTGTGCGACAGGTCGAGCTCCAGCAGGAGCGGCAGGTCCCGGAAGGCGTCGTGGGGCAGGTAGGGGATGCGGTTGGAGTCCAGGAAGAGCTTGTGGGTGTCGTTGGGGATGTCCTTAGGGACCTCGGTGAGGCGCGCGTGGCTGCAGCGGAACGTCTTGAGGCCGCCCTCCTCGGCGGGGTAGCAGCCGGGCGGGAAGGCGGCGGCCGCGCGCACGCAGGAGGCCGCGAGCAGGAGGCCGGGCAGCAGCAGCCACGCCGGGAGCAGCCGCTCGCCCATGGCGCCGCGTCCGCATGCTCGGCGCCCGCCGCACCCTGCGACGGGGACAGCAAAGGGACAGCGTGAGCAGCCAGGCCCTGCGAGCGCCCCGCGCGCCACGGTCACCGCGAGCCGCTCCAGAGCCGGCGGAGCCCTCGGGAGCGCGACGGGAACGTGCAGCGAGCGGCTCCGCACRTGCCGGCTCTTCCCGCCCCGCAGGCACCAGGCGCCACAGGCCCAAGCGGGCCCTGCTGCGGCCTCGGCTGCCTGCGCCGCCTGGCCACCCCCTCCATCCAGCCCTTTATTCCGGAGGGGAAAAACGTCACCGGGAAAGGAACAAAAACAGGGAGAGGAAATTCGCTTCGGCTGCGCACAAGTTCCCAGGGTGGCGGTGGCAGATAAGGGCCGCGGTGCAGATCTTGTCCCCCGCCTTTCCCAGCCGCCGCGGCCACCACGGCGAGGGGACCATCCCTGCCCGGGGTGCCGGGATGCAGAGCCTTTCCCGGGAATCCCGCACCTGGAGCGCGAAGGGGACACCGAGGGCACGAGGGGCTCCCGGTGAGGGGGCGGGTGCCTGTCCCCCTCCGGCAGGTTGTGGTGCCAGAGCCGGGAGCAGCAGAGGCCGGGCCGGGACCCTGTTCCCCGCTCCCCCCGCTCGCTGCCGCACCTCGCRGCGCGCCAAGGTCACGGCGGCAGCACCGCATCGCGGGGGGACCCGGCCACGTGTCCCTGCAGCCCGGGGTCCCGCTGGGGCCCCGCCGCGGTGCCACCAGCTGAGCATGGCCCGGGGGGGAGGGTGCCCCGGGCGCGGCACTGCGTGACGGGGGGGGGGACACGGACACCTCGACAGGGCCGTGGCTCCCAGAGACCCCCCCCCTCCCCGTACACTCGCGGCGTCGCGGGCTCCGAGCGGCGCCAGCCGGGCCGGGAGTCGCCAGGGCCGCCCCGGGGATGCCCGGGCTTCCCCCCGGCGCGGCGCAGGCCGAGGGAAGCCCCGGGGCTTCCCGGGGGCGGCTCGCGCGGCGCTGCGGGGACCCCCCGCCTCCCTCCCGCCG
>PTEX01000544.1:31895-49181 GCA_003342815.1 Eudromia elegans | reverse complement strand
CGGGGAGCCGGGCCCGAGAACCCCGCGGGGCCCCCCCGCCCCGCCGCCGCTTCCCTTCCCTTCCCGGCGGGAAGGCCGGGAGAGAGGCGGAGCCGCCGGCTCCAGCGCCGGGGCAGCTCCCGTGTCCCCGCGGGGCCCCCCGAGCTCCGCGACGAGGCCACCGGCAGCCCCCAGGCTGAGGCCGYCCGGGTCGGTGGGACGTGTCCAAGCGGGATTGGGATGCACGGGAACCGTGCCTTAGTCCAGCGCGTCCCGGCACCCCGTGCCTCCCTTTAAACACGGCAGCATTCCCGAAAATCCCTGGCGTACCCCAGCCTCCAAGCAGCTTGCAAAGAAGGGGTTTTATTTAGGAAGGGGTGAGTGCCGCTGCTGCCCCCGAGAGGGATCCCGGCTACGAGAGCGGCCCCGGGAGCAGCCCCGGCCCTGGCTGCCTCCGCAGGGGAGGCTCCTGCCTCCGCGGAGCTGCGGGAGCCGCCGGCTCGGCCYGCACCGCGAGGCCCCATTGCGGGTGCCCAGGAGGGCGATGCCACGGGCAGGGTCCGCTGGGCCATGGGGCCAGGGGACACGAGGGCGTCGTGGCCGCGCGTCCCCAGGGGCGAGAGAAGGTGGAAGGGGCTGCGCCGYGGGGGTCAGGGACCCGCTGGAGGCTGCGTGCTTGCCAGCACCTGCTTGGGGACACAGCGAGGGGACAACCTTGGCCCTTCTTCCTCCATCCCGGAGGTCCCCATGTCCCAAAAGAAGAGTCCTTTCCCCCAAAGTAGCAGGGAGCCACGCAGCAGTGCAAGCCGTACCCTGAGCATGCCGAGGAAGGATTCGGCTCCTTCCGCACCCCCGTGCTCGCGTCCGAGCACAGTTAGGACTTTTCCCCTCTTTGGAGGGACRCTGCCCCACGTGAGCGCAGCCCTGACCTTCACACTGTGGTGAAACGTTGACGCTTTCCCGTCCTGGAGAGCGGCTGCGGGACCGGGAAAGCTGAGCTTGCGGCCATCTGGAGCTGGAGTTTCTCCTGCTTTGGTGCTCTGCCTCGCTTTTTTTCCTGCAGGTGAACAAATCCCCAGGGTAAAATTAGAAAGCAAAGGCCAGGAGCTCTGGGATGGGGGTAGGGAGACGAGCTGCGAGAGCTTGGTCTCGGCGAGGCGTCTGCAAGAGCGCGCCCGGGCCTGCACGCGAGCTGAAACGGGAGCAAAGAGCTCACGCCAGGGCTGCAAATACCAATGTGGAAACGGAGAAAGTTCACAGTGCAATAGTTTTAAGAAGGGGGAGGGCAGAATTAGAGGCAAAATTATCTTCGTGTGGCCTCATGCCTGACATCCCCCAAAGCTTCTCGCAAGAACTAATGATCCCCTGGAACTATACGTACCAGAGTTTCATCCATCTAATCCTTTGTACAAAGGAAAGCAAGGCCTGGAGAATCCCACCTTYTTACTAAGCACCAAGCTGCAGGTTTGTTGACTTCCAGAGCCTTTGGGTAACAGCATAATTTCGGAAAAAGAAGAGTAGACAGAGGGATCTTAAGAGATCACCCAGTCAATCCCCAGAGCCAAAGAGAAATTTCTGCGTTTTCTTTTGCTTTAKGAAACTTGATTTATAATTTCAGACTAAGGCAGACGGACACCCTAGCAGCAGCCCAGCCACTATCCCACCGTCCCTGTGTGTTATAAAGCRTCTCCGAGTCTCCATGGCGCAGTTAACTCCAGCACGACCTGCCCCTTTCCCTTTGCAGCTATCTTTTCAGGATTTGAAATCCAGTCCGGGTGCCTCTCCCGCGTGCTCTCTAGACTAAACAAGCCCGTTTCCTTCGAGCTGGCCTTGCAGGTCATGTTTTTCCTACACCTCTTCTCACTTGCGCTGCTCTCCCCTGGACTCCCTCCAGCTGCTCCTTGGAGTTGGGCTGTATTCTAGCCGAGGCGCTAACGGGAACAAGGAGAATTATTTCATGTCTGGCACACAGAACTCCTGTTTATACATTCCACATTGGCGCTTGCCGTTTTTTCCCCTCCACAACATGACATTTTCCCCTCCTGTTACACWTCACCGCAACCCCTCACTTTTCTCTTGCAAACCTTCAGGAATTGCACCACAGGGAAGATGGGACTGAGCTTTCCAGGTAGGGGAGGAGCGCTGAACTCTCCCGCTCCTGGCCCTGCCTTCAGACCAGGCCTGAAACTTTCCTGCAATCTCCGCTGATAATCCTTTGACACAGGAGACCAGCAAAAGCAAGCCCAGCAATATGCAGACCAGCAGCGTAGGTGCTAGTGGCGAAACAAAAACCTTTTCCCGGGAGGAACRACTCAATTCCTGGGCAGCGGAGCACCTGCCGTGCTCACCTTGCAGCCYTGCCTCTCATGAACTGCTTGCACGACCGAAAACCAGCCGCGTGTGTAGCCTGGAAGCTACCGCGGGCAGCCGGGAGCAGCAGGAGCAGCGTTTGCTTCACGTACTAGCCCTGGGAGGGACAGGAAAGAGCAGCAGCTTGTGAAAGAAGCCAGAGCCAACTCTCTAGAAGGAAGCAGGGAGCAGCTGGCAGGGACACACGGAGCGTAATGTCAGATCTGGCTGGGACTTGTCTCCAGGGACCACAGACTGAGAGCCRCAGAACAGCAGCTCCCCCGTCCAGCTGTGGGAACCAGGGCAGCAAAATGCAAGGCTGGACATCAGCGGGGAGCCCTTGCCTTGCYGGTCCTCTGTACAACAAGGAGAACAGTGTATTAGCCAACCTTAGGCCATGGACGGGGAGGATTTTATGTAAGACTTTCCCCCATCCCAAAGTATTCTACTTTGCAGTTGTTTCCCCATTCTGCTGTTTCTTGTAACCCCTGAGAACGGCCAAGCCGCACACAYCCTGTCTTTGCAGTGATGCTAAAGTGTGACCGATTCCTGCCGCGAGGCACCAAGGCAGCCACGTAAAACCCCGCTGTGCCATCCACACTGCGCATAGTGCCAGGGCCCTGTCCACAGGCTGAGGTCACTGTCCRGAAGGACAACGTTGACTTGCTCCCTCTTCTTTCTGGGATTGCTAGGAAAATCATCTCCGTGTGTTTCTCCTGTGCAGCCTCTGTTTCTTCCAAGTATGACAGGAACCATCTCCTTTGCAGCTCTTGCTCTTCCGTGTTATCTCCAACTTATTTTCTGTTGCTGAAGAATCTCCCTCCTTTTCACGCAGAACTTTTTGCTCCTCTTAAGTCTTAAATTGGAAGGCCGAACACGTAAGCTAGACAGCAAGAGCAGCAAGGCCCTAGAGCTATGCAGAATCCTTATAAATCAGTGAAAGCCATTGAGAGATCTGTCATTACAGAGCTGTTGTGCCTTTGTTCTGCAAGGACTGGCAAATTTAAGGTATGCCGAGCCCATAAACAACCATAAACCATAAAGAAGGTTCGTGTGTAAGTGCTTCTGTGATTAACAATGTCACCATGACTTGGAAGGTATTTGTCTGAGTCTTGTCCAGCAATCATGGGGTTGAACCTTGACACCTTGGTTCCAAGAAGACGTTTCAGCACATCACACGGAGCTCCTCTCACAGACAGGCTTCCCACACATTATTCCCAAATTTCAGCTGTTCTGGATTTAGCTTCCTCTCAGAAATGTCAGCTCTACAAATGGAAGTAATGGCTTGCCAAGAAGTGAGCTGATGTGKTTTTTTACCACAACAGAACTCAGGTTTGCTTGACAGCAACAAGGAGCTCCAGATGAGCTGCTCTTAACTGAGTAAGAGAGAGAATTACTGAAATCCAAGGACTAACCTGGCTCTCGTTTAGTTTCAGGGCTGCCTGACTAACTTAAAAGCCAACATGAATGTGGGAACAGCACACAGCGAGGTGAACCCCAACACCCGCGTCATGAACAGCCGGGGCATCTGGTTGTCCTACGTCCTCGGAATCGGCCTGCTGCACGTCGTGCTCCTGAGTATCCCTTTCTTCAGTGTTCCCGTGGTCTGGACTCTTACTAACATCATTCACAACATGGTAAGGGCTGGATATCCTGGGGCACACAGAGTGGGGACTTGGGTCAGGCTGGGACTCTTCAGGAGTCAGAAATACCCCCTCTTAATGAGGACCTTCAYGCTTATGTTATCCATGGCTCTAGCAAAATAAAGTAACTGGAGCTGCTGGGGGCTGAGTTCAGCACAAATGCTGCCTACTTCTCATCCAGATCCCCATCTTGCCCCTTCCTCTTCTCTCCTCTGCGCCCAGTCCTGGGGCCAGCAAGGAGTTTGAAAGACCCCCAATACCTCCCTTTAAAAGACATGCCCAACGCAGCAGACATGCTTGTCTAACTCTTGCACTGCTTCAAGGAGTTACCTGGTAATCAGAGCAGGAAGACCTTGCTGCTCGCAGGTTTACCAGCACCCTYGGGAAGCATTTCACGCTGCTGCTGCACAGTGCAAGTCTGTGCCGACACCCTGATCCCAGAGATCCCAAATGCTGGAATGTTGCAACCACCTTCTTTGCTTGTGCCTAGGAGCTGCCACGTCCGAGGTAGCCCCAGCCAGCAGTTCTTGTTGTAGCTCTCACGGCTTCGTTAGCTGCAGTGGCACTGAGGCCCCTCGCAGCAAAGGGCAGCGCGGGCGCCCCGCAGGCGCCGCGCGCTCCAGACCCCTCTCGTTTGCTGCAGAGCATGTACATCTTCCTGCACACGGTGAAGGGCACGCCGTTCGAGACGCCCGACCAGGGGAAGGCTCGGCTGCTCACGCACTGGGAGCAGATGGACTATGGGGTGCAGTTCACGGCGTCGCGCAAGTTCCTCACCATCATGCCCATCGTACTGTGAGTAGCACGCTGCCGCCCGGCCCGCTGCCCTAGGGAAACCAGGCGCTCTCCCACCCTCAAAGGCACCTCTTTTCTGCTGCCTTCCCCAGTTCTGCTTGCAAAGCAACATCTCTACGGACGTATTTAGCAGCAGGCTGTAGAATAACACACATACACCAGTGCTGCCCTTGGCCACTCTCRGGCTAAATGTTTTAAGAACAGTCTCCAGCTTCCTTAGGATCCCCTGTAACCGGAGCTAATGCTCCTAAAGTACTTGGATAGATCCATAGAGACTGTGCTGGTCTAAGGTCCAGCATCCTGGACATTGGCAGGCTAGCAGGGAACTTGTTTTTATAGACTATGACAATATTTAAGAGCCTGCTGTGGACTAGGATCCCATGATAATAGCTGCAGAACAGGAACAGAACAAATCTGCATGCCTTGTCCAAAAAGAGGCCAGATACAGGCTTAAAGAAAGAGAGGGCTGTGAGGAAGACTGAAACCACAGGTGCTGTAATTCCACTTACTGTTTTTGTCCCCTCCTTTCCAGGTATTTTCTAACCAGCTTTTACACAAAGTATGACCGGATACACTTCATAATCAACACCATCTCCCTCATGAGTGTCCTGATCCCCAAACTGCCCCAGTTGCATGGAGTCCGGATCTTTGGGATCAACAAGTACTGAACTGCCTGGATGGAGCGAATTGAAGAGGAGCAGGGGAGAGGCGGGAAATTCCTTCTCCTTAGTCCTTCTCCTCACCCTCATGCACACTGGGATATAGTTTCATGGCGGCCGTTTAAATGCAGTATCCAATAGACGTATACCGCATGCTGGATCCTCATGCCCAATAAATCTAAACAAGCTCCAGAGTAGAGTTTAGTGCAGAGCAGGATACATGACGCTGGATTTCTTTTATTCCAGTGTCATTAAGTAGATGCAGATACACTGAGACTTCAAGGTACAAAGAGGACGAATTCTGGGGAGGCTTTCATCTGTCCCAGACATAGAATGAATAGTACAGGGATGAGGGAAAAAGCTTCTAGTGCTGGTACTATTGCTGTGGTAAATGCACTTTAAAATATATTTCCCTTTCTGAAGCTAGGTGCTTTAAATGATACATGGGAAAATTCAAAGGGATACAGCCAGACTTTCCCAAAAGTTGATTGTTTTAGGATATGGGTTTCATATTGGGGCAGGGAGAGTGACAGATTTTTATTTTTAAATCCTTTATCCTACTGAGAAAGGATTTTCCTGAAAAGAATACAGGAAAGAATGACCTACAGTTTGACAGAGTTTTCAGTTTTCTATGGTACCACTTGTGGTTCAGGGGAAAAGTCCCTATCTGTTCCTAAATCATGCTAGTTATTTTCAGCTCATGGCAAAATTTGAGCAACTTTGCTCCCCACCCCAAACAACCTATTTTAAAGCACACCCTGAGCACTCAGGCAGTGCTCAAAGAGCATTTGGATTAAGGAGCWGGGTACAGGTTATTTTAATGATTGACTAAAAGCATCTCCAGGCTACTTTTTACAGGGAGATCAAATGAGGATGCAGCAAAGTGAGAGGTAGCGGCCAGCTGAGAGGCCGATGGCTGCTGGATACAGGCACTTAATGGCCGTGACTGGAATTTTTCTCCTCCAGACGGCAACTTGATCTCCYGGGTCTGGGTACATGTCACGGACACAGCCCGTTCTCCGGTTAGCCGTGCACTTAATTCAGCATCTCACTTCGCACCAGGAAAAGTGTCTGATATCCGACTCGGCCTGGAAGCCTGTCCCTTACCTCGATGCACTACGTCTGGCCCRAGTACTGCAGCAATGTCCCCTGGCCCTCGAGTGGCCTCCAAAAGGGTGAGGAGCTGTAGGACAGCTGCATTAAGCAGCAGACAGCTACTGAACCGAGTACCGGAAGGATACAGTGGGTCACTGAAGATAACTGATGATTTAGGATAGAAACAGTATTGAACTTTTCCCTCCATAAAACTGTCTACCTAAATAAAATGGGTTTGCAGGTTTAGATCTCCTGGTTGAGAGATCTTTCTACTGTTCCCAAAGCAGTAGGCTTTTATTTTAGGTTGTATGTTGGTTGAAATGTGTTCTCCCTCATGCTTCCCCCAAAAGCCTGTAGTTTTGTTGTCTTAGTACTTGTACATCTCAATTTTGACAACAATATAAACATTTTAAATAAGATATTTTGTTCGTCAGAGGTCAGTGGGCAAGAGTAGATATTGACGAGTTCTCTTTGATGATCTCAATATAGACAGAGAGAGAAGAACTTCAAGTTTGCATATAAGGTCTAATAATACTCCATGCCTAATTTTGGGCAAGCTGTTCGACTTCTCTGTCTCAGATTTACTATCAGTCTGCTGCAGAGAAAGRGAAAAACAAAACATTCAATATTTCTCAGAGGGCTGTTGTAATGCCTAGAGACACATTATCTAATATGTTTGAAATGGAAGTAATTTAAGTCAAAAGGAAGCTCTTGAAAAGAGAGACAAAAAAAGAGTCTGGCTTGATGCTTAAGTGCTATTCTCCAGTGACGGAGTTTGACAGATGTCTAATTTATTTGGTTTGTTTTTCCTTTTTTTTTGTTTTCTCTTTTTTTTAAAAACCTCTTTTAACCACCATGACATAGAGATTGCTGCTTTAGTTAAGGTACTATATACCCTAAAGCTAATATACTCTTTAAGTTACTAGACAATGACTTTTGAAATAAAATACTGTTTTCAAATTAGAGCTAGTTCTTCAATCAGCTGAGTATCTTTGATACTGTTGATTTCTTAGTCATTTTAATGTTTTGAATGCCTGTAGGAGGCCTGCTACCTTCACGTTTGTAGAGACTGTTCTTACAGGATGGCTAGGCCAATATCTGTGGTGTAGACTGCACTGTGCTCAGCAAATCCGAATGTCTGACAGCACATGGAATGTGCACRCTATTGGCAAATCTCCTCCGGGGGAAAAGAGCACAATTTAGTTATTTAGGCAGAATGTGAGAGGCTAAAAACATTCACTTACCTTCAAAGAAAGCTGATTTACCGAGGATGCTTCTGCTTAAAGAAAACCATCCCAATAGATATATGTATTGACTATTTCTGCAAGTCCATGCACATAACAAAATCAGGGCTATTTTGACGTTTTTAGCAGAAAGATAAACTGAAGTTCAGGGTCAGATGTTTGTAATGAAATATGGCACCATGGCCTCATTGAAGGCCTTGGTGTTACAGCAGCTAAGGATCTGAACGTATTTTTACTATTAACTGACACTATGGACATCTGATTCCGTCTTGTTGAATTGAAGATTAACTGCTGAACAATATAGAATAGAATGGAATTACAAGCTTCTCAAAAGAGCAGTTTTTAAAGCCTAAAATCTCTTGTTAGACAAAGCCTTAATTTTAATAGCAAACGTTTCTGATTTACTTTGTTCATATTGAAATAAATTAAGATAGCCATTACACACATATATTTGGGTTTATGTCGCAAGTTAGATTCTTCACAACACAGGCACAGCATTTTGGCCAGGGAATGTCTTTAAGTTGATTTGGCCTCATGCAGTTAATCCAATCCAATGAAACATAAATGAGAACAACAAAAATATGGGAAAATGAAGTAAAAACTGAAAAACACACACCCATTTCATCTTAATTATACAGTATGTTAAGCATCTAGATAAGATTTGCACTTACTTGAGCAATTATTGATTTGATATTAAGATGCCATCTACAGGGTAGGTTTGAAAATTAGTTAAAAAATAGAAAATCTACCTGAAAAAGACTATCCATTATTTCTTTKAGACCAGAGGATTTTCTCCAAGCACCTGCAATGAAGTAGAGAGCTGATTGTTACTGATTTTAAATGGGATTTCGATCACAACACACAGGATRTTTCCCTCTAAGCCTTGTACTGGTTGCTTGCACAGTGACCAGAGTAAACTGCAGCTGGAGATTAAAGGCAGACTCCATTGAGGGACCGAAAACAAAGAACGGACAAGTTTGCATCTAAAATGCCTTTCATTTTTTGTTTTGCTGTGGATGGAAAARGGAAAAAAAGGGAAAAAAGGTTTTGAGAAGCAGGTGCTGGCAAAAGCCATCCCTTTGCCTGATCTTGTTATGAGCAAAATCTGCTCTAAGCCATTGTCAAGACCATGTACTTGCACAGTACGGAAATCACTGTACCAGGAAAAGCCACACATGAAACAATCAATACTACCAGCTTGATGTTTCCAAATTAGAGATTCTGTCTTGCAAATAATTTAATATACCTAACAGGATGCCATGGAGCCCAATCCTTTGCAGGAGAAAGCCTTTAAAAAAGGAATACTCTCAGATCCAGGGCTACTGAATTCCAGAGTACTTTTTTTTTTTTAAATAATTAAAGTATGGTACTGGCCCTTAAAAAAGGGACAGCAGCTGGACTACCATTGTTAACACATTAATACTTCATGTTGTGACTTACATTGTTTTATCATTGTCCATAACATACATTTTGAGCATGTGAGTGGCGTGTATATGCATCTTCCCTGGATCAATTTAAGCAAGCTAAATTAGTTTTTTATGAAACATTCTCACACTGTACATAGTTTTAGGGTTTTTTTCCAGTAGCCCTTCTTTTTGCTGTGTATACAAAAAAAAAATCTCATCTAGAGAACTTTCTAAAATAAAGTGTGAATATTTTTATTACTCCTTTGTACAGTATTCTAAGAGAAACTAATAAAGTAAGTATTCATGTAAAAACTTGTGTTTGCTTCCCTGAATTTTGTATGGCCAGGTTTTGCTGTTAAACAAGSTTAAAGAGTACAGTACAGCAGAAAGTTTGCAGCCGACTGGAGCGGAGTACAGCGGGTGCAAACGCGCATCGCTGCTCAGGTGGACACACAAATKAGTGGAAAAGACACACGCCAAGTGCTTTGCCCTCAGTGCTCTTCCCATCACACGCCTGGCATTCAGGCTTTTAAAAACACACTGTAGAAATTACATAAAGCCTTACAGAAAATCCCAAGAAGTGGTTTATGATAGCTTTCATATCTGTAACACACATACACTGTCCAGAGATTTTAATGCAATAATTAACATAARGTAGCTAGTTCACAAAAGTGTTCCCAGTAAAATATCATAATTGCCTTCTTGTCTACAACACACCTAGTCGTTTCTTCAGACAGTTTTAGTGAAGTACTACAAAACCAGAACACATTTTTCCTTATTTCAATAGGTTAAAAAGTACAATACAACTCAAAAATAGACTAGAAAAGACATTAATTCCCCACAAATTTTAAGGTTAATCTGTAGCATGACTTAAGATTATCCACACCCACTGYAACAGTTCATGACAGAAAACCACACTGATGACAAAACTTTTGAGAGCAAGAATTATGCAAGTGGCCAATTGCCCTAATATAGCACATATTTCCGGACATCTGAAATATCTCCCCACCCCTCCGTCTTAAAGAGGCAACACTAAGTACATAGCACGCGAGATTACATAAACATCTGCACTGAGGAAGAGGGGAGAAGAGACAYCACTTCACACCATAAAGAGGCAAGTAGATTTTTAAGAACTTTCCGTACAGGAGAAGGGTAGGGCAAACTTAAGAGCAGTTTCTTAGTTTTAGCTTTTTTGAAGTCTGCCAAGAGAACRAGTCCTCTGCACGCTACTGATTCCACATTAAACAGAAGAGAGCAGGGCTATTTCTTCTGCCCTCATTTCATACAATATTCCATCCTCTGTGATGTGTCAGTCTTTACAAATTTGAAAGAAWCAAACTGTTTTTTCAGACCACTGAGGGACTTTAAATAAGGAGAAGCAAATCTCTCCACTGTGTGATGGAATCACTAATGCGAACCGAGGATCCACTTCTCTTCCCTTTCTCTACTAAAATTTGATAAAGTAAGGTACAGATGAGGGGGRAAAGCCTGCACACTTTTCTCCTCTTTCAACTTTTTTCAATTMATAAATCAAGGATTTTCTTCATCATGCCTTACAAATATTGCCAGACAGGAAAGAAATGAAACTGAAAGTACCAGCAAGCTGAAAGGGGACAGAGTCTGACAGCGCCTGCCTTTCTGTCTAACATCRAACTTTCTCAGGGAAGATAAAGGCTAGATCACAACCGAGTAGTCGAGCTGGAACGTGTGTGTTTGAAGGGACAAGGAGTTTGCAGCTACAGATGAAATGTACCCAAAATGCTGAGAAACGTTTTAGCATAGAGCAAGTTGTCCTACCTTTTCCTAGAAACCTATACGCCTCTCAACACTTTCACTTTCTCACAGTCAGATTTCAACAAAATCATTTTTCCCAATGCTTTAGCATTGTCATTTCCCATTAAATCACTCTTATCTGTCAGGCCTCATGATATAAGGGRGTAAAATGCAGAAGTAGTACTTGCAGAGAAACTAAGAATCATCCTTTGCAAAATGCTAGTTCATTGTGGCAGGAAATTGCAAAAAAAAATTTTTTTTTTAAATGTTAAAAGGGGTCAACATATTAGTTACTGGAGATTAAAACATTCAGGACAACAGCAACTGAATCCTAATCTAATCTAGTTCTAGCAGTCAACATTATTCTGGTGTGTGTTGGTATATGAAACAAATAACACATTTGAATTGAAATTGCAGTAATAGATTCCAGTACTCTGAGATACTGAGATCCTAGGCTACAAGAAGACTGGAAATTATAAGGCAAAATGTGATAAGCCTGAACAAGTTTAATTTGCAAGCTGTGACTCCTATTCCTAGCTTGACAAGAACTTCCCTATAAATAATCTTGTATAAATGTGCCCTAGTATAAATGTGGACTTTTTTTWAAAAATCTGCTCAATAATTAGAAGTGCCAGATATTTCTTCTGCAACCTCCTATTTGTATTTCAAGTAATTTTGCTTAATTTGTCTTACCTTTCCTAAGGCAGAAGTACACTATCTTCTGGTTTAAAGTTTTTAATCAAGCTTCAGCAGTATGTTCAAAAAAGTTACCCAATCCATAGCAAAACAGATGGATCCAAAYGGAGAATTGATTCCAGTTTCTAGTATTCTAGACCAAGAATATTTCAGACCGTTCTGTCTAGTTAGAAGAAAGGGAAAAACGATATTTCACCGAAAGCCCAGCTACAGAAGAACAGAGTACAACCTCTATGATGTGCTGCTACTTGGAGAAGATAAAACAAGTGCAGGTAATGTCCAGATTTACCATTCTTAAATTCACTATTTCCATAAGCCAAACATCATCCTGTTTGTTTCCATAAACCAAAGATCATCCTGTTTTTGCTCAGTGGCTGCCATGTCCCATCTTTCTTGTGTGCATGAGTTCTGAGTCTGTGCAATTATGTTTAAGCAAAGATATGAAATTATTTCAGAGCCCCTCATCTCTGCTAATGATGTTCAAGATTCAAGCCAAGTTACACTCACACACCATGTCGAYGGCAAAATTCAAGGGAAACTTCAAATTCCTGTTAACTCTGCAAACACGGAAGTATATGGATCAACCTGCTGGTCCAAAGACAGGTCCATCAAGCTGGAAAAGAAACATATACCAGTGGCAAAACTTGAAWCACTAAAAGCAGAAAGGTAAGGAAGGCACAAACAAAGAATACACACTTCAGTCACCCTCTTTTGCTTTATGCCAGATCACACAAATTGTTTTCAGCCACCAAAATCAAGAGTAAAGTCCAAGAGTCCGTATTTCCCCTAGCTATACATACTTCTGGAGGACTAGGAAGAGGTGGTAAAAGCCCCTTACATAGGTTTGTATTTGGATTTCTTTGTTCTTAAGAAAACAGAAACACCTCATTGCCAGTCAAGCCATCTCTCTCATGTTTTATACCTAGAAAGGAACAGGCTAATTGGGGTACCCCACCAATGTGGCCTGCCAGAACATGCCCTCCTCTGCCACGTCTTTCCTGCTGGTCCCCAGCAGACACAGAAGGGGAGTGCACTGGGGACAGCAGAAATTGCAGCTCACCCTTTTTTTCCCCCTCCCCAAAAAAAGCCTCTTACACATTGTGACATTTATGTAAACTCACACAGCAGGAGAAAGGACACAAGCATAAGGCCTCTGTCTCTACACAGGCTGCGGTATTTTTGGTATAACGCCCAGATAAAAGCAACAGACACTTAGAAGAGATTTTGCATCTTTTTTTTCCTCCTTTAGAAAAATCAATATGAAACATTCCTTCATTCAACAGTTAAAGAAAAAGCAGCAGGACTTGTTTGTGGTTTCTGAATCAATACAAGCCTTAGAGGAGACCAAATACGAGGAAACCAGCAAGATGGAAGGGAACTTCATGGCCCAGCTTTACGCCAAGTTCACCACAGAGGTTTGATTTGTCTTTATCTTCAGCAGGCAGACCTCTGAGAACATCTGTGTGCCATTTCAGGTCCAGTAATGCTTTTTTGTTGTTGGTCAGGGCACCAGAGCCTTCAGGCAAGGCATAACTATACCCAAAGGCTGCACCATAGCGTTCAGGACAACGCAGCTGTTCATCGGAGACGGATCATGGGGTAAGTAACTTTCAACCCTCCCACTGCAGGCAGCAAAAACATTTCCAAAAATATCATTCAGCCCAATGTCCCCATGCCACAGCTCATTTGAAAGAAAATGAGCTTTTCTACATRGAAACTAAGCTAAAGAGATACTTAGGAAGGAGGTGCAGCGTGCTTTTTTTATTGTAAAGAAACAAACTTATAAGGAAATCTCTACTATAAGTTTTGTAAATTCCAAAGGCAGTTCCTGTTGAAAGACTCTGTAGAGGACAAAGGTCCTTTTCTTAYAGAGGAAGTACAAAAAGCGGATGCACTGGAGAACAGTGGAAACAATATCACAGTCTGAACTACAGCRAGCACAGGAAATTTCACAACTGGGGCCTAATAGCTTCAGACTTAAAAAATGAAAAAGGAAAAAAATATCCAATTTATTTTTTTCTCAGTTAACAATTCCCATCTTATTCTCTTGCAGATATTTACCATTTCCCAGAAGACGAAGAGCAAACATTCGTATCTGATGGCAAGCAATGTCTCTTAATACTATTTTTTGCATTACTTTTATCCCATTCAGCCAAGTGGAAATTTCCCTAGATAAACCCACACCATCAAAAGCAATGTGTTTACTGGGGCTACTGCCCATTGCCTGAGCCACCACAACTGTCCAGAAGGAAGTMTATTCAAGTTACCTATTACTTACTTTCAAAAATATTAGTCTAAATGTTTCCAATTGTAATTTTAGGGATGCCAGTGGACCTAATGTAGTCTTCCTTAATTTAAAAGTGCTATTTTAAAACTCTTTTCTGTTTTCCAGGCGTTTTACCCAGAAAATTAGGAGCACTAGAAAAGGAAGTTAATGCAAAATATCAGATTTTCTCCAAGTTATCTGTGGATCTGCGCAAYACATTTCTAAAATCCTTCCAAGCTGTGATGAGAAACAGAAACCTCTTTCAAGAGCTGACCCAGAAAGTAAGCAGAGTTGTTCCCACYGCCACAATTGAGAGCTACAAGCATCTCCACTATCATATGCCTGCCCCCAGGGGTCATCTCCTATGCTGTGATTAGCAATCCAAACTACTCCTCAGCACATTCACCTGGACACTACGCAAAGGGAGACACAAGGTGCTCAGGACAGAGTGGTCTGGGGAAATATGTCCTCTGTTTAGCTTAGCAGCCTCTCTTCTCAGTCTTCACAAGGTTTTTTCTTTCTTTTAAGAAGTCAGKTATCTGAAGATATCAACAAATATTTTAAATATATGAGTATTTTGAATTTAACGCACGAATGTCATACTGCACTAAAGCCTCAGCTASAGCCTCATAAATAGCTCAGGGATGGGAAGTGCCTATTCCAGGACTGTTTCTACCTCCACTTCTATAGTTGCATTGCAAGCACTACCAGCAGCCTCCTCTGAAACGCTGAGACTTCTTTCTCCRATTCTGCCCCCACAGATGGAAGCTCTTCTTTATGAAGCTGGTAACTGCGAGCTGGAAACAGACAGCCCGGATTTAAAAGACCTGCTGCTCAGTTTACAGGATTCGCAGAGTCCTCTCCTMCTGAGGCTCACAGAGGGAATTAACTACACCCTTTACGCCCTGGAAGGTAAGGCCTAAAGTAACACTGTCAAGCAGTTTACAGGGAGACTGCATGACTAATTTAGCATAAAATACAGAATTTTTGATTAAACCGAGGTTTCATGCCAACAATTAAYAGTCATTATCTTGCCAGTTGGGCCTAAAACAGTGGGGTTTTTTGTTCTTTATTTTTTTTCTTCCTCGTTGTTTTAAGGGGAAGGGATTTTTTTGTAGAGGTTGTTTGTTTTGGGTATAAACGTATAAATACGTTTTAATCCTCCAGAATTAACAGAAGAACAGTTGCTGCTATTGCTAGAGTCTTTGGAAGAGAAGATTGTGTCCCAACAGCTTCAGCTGGTGAGAAACCACACATCATCTCCTCGTTCTTGTCTCAAGACAAAGYGGGCAGTATTTTTGCTTGTTTGTTTTATATAAACAAAAAACRTTGTCCAAAATAACAAGCGTAGTATGTACTTATACCATAATAACCAAGATTATGGTTTAATTAGCAGTACATCACAACTTAAGTTAACACAGGGAAGATAGGAAGGAATAATCTGTTTTGCAAATACTAAACTGAATGCAGCTGAGTATAATTTCCTGGTATAGCCYCTCTCTCTTTGGGAAAGAAAGATACTTTACCATGAGTTTACCACAGTTGCAAGCATCCTCCTGACCAGCAATTAGCTTATTGGGCTTCAGATTTACAAGCCCAGCACTATTTTGATTTCTTAAACATAACTAAACTACAAGAAACTGAAAACTGAGTACCTGAGTATGATGAATTCTGCTGTGTCAGAAATGCTACATATAAATGTGTATTCAGTGAGGCTGCATGATGTTGAAGCACTTCATCAAGCCAAAGACGCCATTCAGTCACTTGGCAGCTTGCAGGGATGGGTGGCATCACTGCAGCACAGCCGGGGGGTTTAAAACACCAACTTTGCTCTCTTTGTTGTTGCAAAGGTCAAGAGCATCTTGGAACACGACATAGAAAACACGGAGAGGTGCTTCAGCGTGGATGCCGGGCTGCTCCACTTCTCCCAGGAGGAGGGACACAAATTAACCACCATGATGCTGGAGATGAGCGGGGTGAAGATGCAGAAGGACGGACGGGGTGAATGTGAGCAAGAGGCCTTCGCGTCCCTAGCAGCTCTGTATGTATCGCTATACGCGCTAGATCTTCTAAGTGGGTCCGACTAGACTGCACTTTCCTCCCTGCTTGGAGCCATTTAAAGGAAATGGCCTGGAGATAACATTTGAAAGTGTTACTGCAAGAGGCCCTCTGTATCCAAGCTTCACTCCTGTCTAGGCAACACACTCCATACTCATACTGAGTCCTGCTTCGGATGGGAAAAGCAGAGTCCTAAAGCAACCCGTCTGCTTATGGAGGCCAAACCCCAAGTTTTAGAACTAAATTCCTATTAAACACATAATGGCAARTTAAAAAGATGTTGAGATACCTTCACCACACACTCCTCTGATCTCCTCCACTATGAGCCAGCWTTTACCTGTTAGAAAAACTGGAAGGTTAGAGAACTCAATAGCCATAAGAGTAGATTGCACACCTGGCTTGCACCAACTTTCCATAAAACTCAGAAARCAGCTGTGAAACCATTGATAATTTAAATTCTTTAAGTGCAAACATAACAAATGCTCTGGTTACTACTACCAACAAAATAAAAAGAATAACTTCTTATTGAGAATTTAGATGTTTTCAAAGGTCTTTTATTATTATTACTCTCATGCATAACAAGCTGAAGGTGAGTGAAACTCAGCARCACTGGAGCTCTTACCTGGGGTGCCTGAGGGGGACCAGGCCACATGCTGAATGGGAACTGGGACCGAGGCATCAGAACCGGGACTCTGGGCCATGAGTCCTTTGGGGAGGATGGGATGGGGAGGCCACAAAGGGGCCAAACTCCTCAGAGCGACGGCCCCGCCACACGCAGCCATCRGTCCTCGCGCCTCACCTCACCGCGGCAGGCGGGAAACACGCGCGCATGCGCCAAGCGGCCCGCGGAAATACCCGAGCACTTGGCGGAAACAGCCGAGCGGGCAGGCGGGGGAGGCCGAGCGGGTGTCGGAAACACCCGAGCGGGAGGGAAGGAGGGGCCGAGCGGGTGTCGGAAAGGCCCGAGCGAAGCGCGCGCTCGGTTGCTCGTCGCTCGTGTCGGCGGGCCTGGCGGCGGCGCGGCTGGCCGTGCCTGGCGGCTCCCGGCGTGCCGCGCGCTTGCTGCAGTGTCACGGGCGGCCGGGCCATGAAGCAGGAGGGCGCGGGGCGGCGGCGCGGCGACAAGGCCAAGGCGCCCCCCGACGGGCCCCCGCCCGCGCCCCCCGACGTCGAGATGCGCGAGGAGGCGGCGGCCGAGGCGGGCGCGGAGCGGCCGCCGCAGCGCGAGCTCGACGCCGTCACCCTGGAGGGTGAGCGGCGGAACCGGGAGCTCATCCACCGAGGGGGGGCGGAATTTGGGGGGTCTGAGGGGGGGTGGTCGCT
>PTEX01000544.1:6682-31414 GCA_003342815.1 Eudromia elegans | reverse complement strand
GGGCGTTTGAGGGGACAGGGGTCACTGTGGGGAAGAGGGGAGGGGTCCCTGGCAGGAAGGAGCTGGGGGGGACCTTGGGGGCCATGAGGGCAGTGGAAGTTGGGAAAGTCGTGGTGGGGGAGGGGGCTGTGAGGGGGGGCAGAGCCCGCGGACCAAGGGGTGACAGAGGCGGGAAGGGGCTTTCGGAAGCGCCCGGCCCGGTGCTCGGAGCGGAGCCGGCCCCGCTCCCTCCTGGGAGCCGTGCCGGGGGCGGCGGGCGCAGCCCCCAGCCCGCGCTGAGGCCGCCTCCGCCCGCAGACATCAAGGAGCACGTGAAGCAGCTGGAGAAGGCCGTGTCGGGCAAGGAGCCGCGCTACGTGCTGCGCGCCCTGCGCGCGCTGCCCTCCACCTCGCGCCGCCTCAACGCCAACGTGCTGCACAAGGCCGTGCTCGGCTTCTTCACCTCCAACGGCGCCGCGCGCGACTTCCTGCTCGGCTTCCTCGACGAGGTGACGCCGGCAGCGGGACCGTGGCTGGGAGCGGCCCCCCCTGCCCCGATCCCGGCGCCTCACGCGTCTCTCCGCAGTCCATGGACACGGAAGCGGAGCTGCAGTTCCGCCCGCGCACGGGGAAGGCGGCGGCGGCCCCTCTCCTGCCCGAGGTGGAGACCTACCTCCAGCTGCTGCTCGTCATCCACCTGATGAACAGCAAGCGGTACCCCGAGGTGAGCGCCCCGCGGCYGCCCCTGCTCCCCGAGGGGCTCTGCTCAGCCCCCCGGCTCACCCGTCCCTCCCGCAGGCCCAGAAAGTGTCTGACGACCTGATGCAGAAGATCAGCTCCCAAAACCGCCGAGCCCTCGACCTGGTGGTGGCCAAGTGTTACTATTACCACTCGCGCATCTACGAGTTCCTGAATAAACTTGACGTGGTCAGGAGGTAGGAGGGGGGCTGCGCGGGGGCGGCGCGGGCCGGGCCGCGTCCCCGCCTCGCCCCGTGACGCGCTGCCCGCCGCAGCTTCCTGCACGCGCGGCTGCGCACGGCCACGCTGCGCCACGACGCCGACGGGCAGGCCACGCTCCTCAACCTGCTGCTGAGGAACTACCTGCACTACAACCTCTACGACCAAGCCGAGAAGCTCGTCTCCAAGTCCGTGTTTCCCGAGCAGGCCAACAACAACGAGTGGGCTCGGTACCTCTACTACACGGGTGAGACGCGGAGGGCCCCGYGGGGCTTGGGGCACGGGTGGGATTTGGRCCTCTGGTTCCCYGGAGAARCTCTCCGTGCTGCGGGCGTTGGGAGTCTGGAGCCCAGGCCGGGTGGGTCCGATGGGGTTCGCTCGGGGGCTTTTCCGCGTGCCTCCTGCCCCAGGCGAACGCCCTCCCGCTCGCAGGGCGCATCAAGGCCATCCAGCTGGAGTACTCGGAGGCGCGGAGGACCATGACGAACGCGCTGCGCAAGGCGCCGCAGCACACGGCCGTCGGCTTCAAGCAGACGGTGAGCGCGGGGCCGCGCCGGCGCCCGGCACGCCGCCCCCTTCGCCCGTCCCGGGGCCGCTGCCGCGGAGGAGCCGGCGCGGGGCTCACGGGCTCCTCCCACCCCAGGTGCACAAGCTGCTCATCGTGGTGGAGCTGCTGCTGGGGGAGATCCCGGACAGGCTGCAGTTCAGGCAGCCCTCGCTCAAGCGGTCGCTCATGCCCTACTTCCTGCTCACCCAGGGTACGCCGGGCCCTCCGCGCGGGCTCCGCGTCCCGGCGCGCGGTCCCCTGCTCCGCGGGGGCGGGAGGCCGCGGGGGGGTGAGCAATGGGGGTCTCTCTCCTCTTGCCTCCAAGGGACCCGGCTGCCGGACTCCTCTTGGTGCCAGGCTGAAGCGCGAGTCCGCAGTCCCTGAGAGGCTGCTGAGGTTCTCCTGGGGTCTCCTCGCAGCTCCTAGGGATGGATGGCCGGCCCGGGAGCCGGGCCCTGCCTTGCGTTCCCGGCAGCTCCTCGTCCCTAGATCCTTCCCCGATTTACACGTTCTCTCCTCCCTCATCTGCCTGCTCCAGCCGTCAGGACCGGGAACCTGGCCAAGTTCAACCAGGTCCTCGATCAGTTTGGGGACAAGTTCCAGGCCGATGGCACCTACACGCTGATCATCCGCTTGAGGCACAACGTCATCAAGACAGGTAGGACGTCGGCTGTGGCGTGACGGCCACCGCAGCCGGTGCCACGTTGTGCCCGTGGGGCTGGGGCTGCCCGGCAGGGCTCAGCTCTCGCTGTCCTCGTCCCAGGTGTCCGTATGATCAGCCTCTCCTATTCCCGCATCTCCCTGGCTGATATTGCCCAGAAGCTGCAGCTGGACAGCCCGGAGGACGCGGAGTTCATCGTAGCCAAGGTACCCTGAGGTCTCGTGGCGCCGAGAGCTGCCGGCAGCCCTTGCTCCTCGCAGCCTCCGGCTGCGGCCAGGCCGCTCCTGCAGCGCTGCCTTCCCGGGGACGCTCGGGTCCCCGCATCCCSTCTCCGTGCGCCGCGCTCCTGTCRCGGCAGCCGCTTCCCCTGRCCGCCTTCTCAGTGGTGGCCAGTGATAGAACTAGAGGAAACGGCCACAAATTGAGGCACCAAAAGTTCYATGGGAACTTGAGAAAGAATTTATTAACAGTGAGGGKGACAGAGCCCTGGAACAGGCTGCCCAGAGAGGTGGTGGAGTCTSCTTSTCTGGAGATCTTCMAAACCCGCCTGGACATCACCCTGTGCCACATGCTCTAGGGGACCCTGCSTGTGCAGGGGGGTTGGACTAGRTGACCTSTAGAGGTCCCTTCCAAYCTTGAGCATTCTGTGATTCTAAACGGCCGCCTGGGCCCTCGGAGCCAGCGGCCGCTCTGACCCCGCGGCTCCGCCTCGCAGGCCATCCGGGACGGCGTGATCGAGGCCAGCATCAACCACGAGAAGGGCTACGTCCAGTCCAAGGAGATGATCGACATCTACTCGACGCGGGAGCCGCAGCTGGCGTTCCACCAGCGCATCTCCTTCTGCCTCGACATCCACAACATGTCGGTCAAGGTGAGCGCGGCGGGCGGGCGGGCGCCCTCACCCTGCGCTCCAGCCCCTGCCCCGGGCAGCCGCGGCCATCCCGGCATCAGCCCCGATGGAGAGAGGTCCCGGCTCGGCCTTTGTGCACCGGGGGACAGTCTCCGCTCACAGCTTCTCCTCTCCCTTGTCTTTTCCCAGGCCATGAGGTTCCCRCCCAAATCCTACAACAAGGACTTGGAATCTGCAGAGGTGAGACCTCGTCCCGGCCTCTCCTCCTACCCTGGGGCACAAATCCTGCCGCGGGCACCGAGCGCAACGGGAAGGCTCCTGTCCCTCAAAACGCGCCCCCCCTCCTGCCTTTGCCTTGCAGGAGCGCCGGGAGCGCGAGCAGCAGGACCTGGAGTTCGCCAAGGAGATGGCGGAGGACGACGACGACGGCTTCCCGTGACCCTCGGGCCGGGCTCTACCTTTTTTATGGCTCCCGAGGGAAGCTGCTGCCTCGCGCGGCCCCGGTCCCCCATCTGCCCTTCTTTTATAAATACCTGCATGTCTGTCCCGGGGGCGGGGGACACGGCTCCCCGGGGCCCGCGGCCGCCAGCCCTGCTCCCCCGGCGCCCCCGCCGGGCCCCCTCCCCAGTAAACTCACGTTCTTTTAAGGTTGCTTGTGGTCGCAGTCGTTGCTGAGCCCCCCCACCAGGGCCCGGCCCCGGGGGAGCTCCGGGGGCAGCGGGGCTGGGGGCGGCACCGGGGGCTCCACCGCGGGGACTGGGCGCTCGCCCCCGGCTCTCACAGTAATAATGGGGTCAGACTTTGTTAAGCTTCAATTATGACTTTTAAAATAAAAGTTGGAAAAACACCAGCCCCTCGGCGCTGCTCTGCCCTGTGATGTCAGGGGGGTGGAAGGGCTGAGAGCCCCCGGCAAGGACAGGGTGGCTCCAGGCGGGTCCCAGGGTGCCCCACAGCCCCCGCTGCAGGGGACAAGGGACCCTCCAGGACCTGCCCTGCCCCTCATCCAGGTTCCAGGAAGGGCCCTTGGGCCCCTGGAGGGGTAGTGGGGCTGAGGGGCAGGACCTGCAGCACCGGAGGCGGCTCCCGCCGGCATCTAGGCCCAGCTGGGCTGGTCCTCTGGGGAAATCCGGGAATGTCCCGGCGCTCCCGCGCTGGGAGAGCAGCCAAAGGTCCCGCGGGTCAGCAGTGGGGCAGCCCCAGGGCAGCGCGTGGGGCCACGGGGCCAGCCCTGCCCMTGGGGACGGAACAGGGATGGGGCTGACAAGAGGGACCCACCGGCAGCGTCAGCTTCCGCACGGATGAGCGGAAAGGCCGGAGGGTCCCGGGGCCACGCGGAGGAAGGGCGGCCACGCGACGGGACCGCAGCGGGTTGGGCGTCCGGGGCCGTCCCCGCAGCGCCGGGCGCCTGGTGCTGGCCCAGCACGCTGATCCGTGCGGTGCCACCCACAAAGTTCTGCCTTTGGCCACCACTTCCTTCCCCGGAAAGGCGCCGCGCGCTCCGGAGCCGCTCGGATCTGATTCACCCCGATTCCTGAAAGCACCAACCTGCTGAGGCGGCAGCTCYGCCGGGCTCCGGGGAAAAGGGTGATCCCAGGCGTGCCCACGGACCACGACGGGCTTCTGCAGCCGCCCGGGTCCGGAGGGGCTCTGGGGAGAGCAAASGGAGAGCCAGGAGAGGAAAACTCCCGGGAAACCCCATGAAGAAGCTCCATGTGCTGCTGTCCTCTCACACAGCCTGAGGACAGAGCATGTAGTACTTCCAGGTCCTGGGAGGGGAAAGTCATCATTAGGTTTCAGGGTTAACACCTGTCTCACGCAGGGCACGGCCCTGGGTGGTGCTCACAGCTGGGCTGCACCTTTCCGGGTGTTTCCTTTCATCCAACGGGAGGCTGGATGGGGCCWCYGGAGGCTCCAGGGTCTCAGGAGCAGCCTGGGAGCTGCTGCCACCGCCGACCCCCTGCTCAGTCCTGCCGGGATCCCAACAGCCCCTTCCCGTGTCCTGGGCCGCCGGACACCCCAGCCGGCCCCGCGGGGCGAGCGGCCGCCTCCGCTGGCAGCGGGATGGCAGAAAACCCTGGAAGCTCCCGCGGGACGCGGCCGGAGCCCAAACCCGCATCAGAGCCCGCGGCAGCCGCGGGGCTGGGAGCCGCCGGACGCGCTCCGGCCMGGGGGGTCCCCCGGCAGCCCAAGGGCTGGTGGGGACGGTCAGAGCTCGGGGGCCGTCGCCGCCCCGACGCCGGGTGAGGGGCTCGAGCAGCGGGCAGGGCCCGCGCGAAGCCGCCGGCTCCGCTCCAGCTCCCGGTTAATCAGTGACCAAGCGGCGGCCCCGGGTGGCCGGGGGGACCCGGCCGCGCGCGCCAGGAAAGCCCCCGGCGCGGAGCCGCGCGGGGCGGCCGCGGCGCCCGCATTTGCATATCGGTGATTAAGACAATGAGGCAATCGGCACTGTTGCCACATCCGTGTGAATCCCCGGGGCCCTCTATAAAACGCCCTAATCGATGAGGCCGCGGAGCCAGGGCAGGAGGAGCGAGCGGCGCCGGCCCCGGGACAGGACGCGACGCGGAGGCACCCGGACACGTGCGCCATGCGCCCCCGCAGCCGTGAGTACCGCGCCCTGCGCCCACCGCGCCCGCAGCGCCCGAGCAGCCCTACAGCAAGGCACCCTGGCACCCACAGCACCCACTGCACCCCGAGCAGCCCTAGAGCAAGGCACCCTGGCACCCAAAACACACAGCGCAGCGCCCACCCTGAGCAGCTGAGCAGCCCAGGCACCCAGAGCCCAAGGCACCTACAGCACCCATTGCACCCTGAGCACCCCAAGCCCAAGGCACCCATTGCACGCCTGTACTGGGCACCCTGAGCTCACAGCACCCACAGCACCCATTGTACTCCGAACACCATGAGCTCAAGGTGCCCACGASACCCATGGCACCGAGCACACCAAGCACCCCAAGCTCAAGGCACCCATCACACCCTGAGCACCCACAGCACTCATTGCACCCCTGCACCCATCGCACCCTGCAGGCAAGGAGCCCCCCATAGGACCTGCACCCAAAGCACCCCAGGGTCCAGAGCAGCCCAGCACCCAGCCCAGCACCCTGCGGCACCAGCGGGGACCCTGCGGCCACCCGTCCCCCTTGCAGGGGCACCCCTGTAGGGTGGCGTGGGTGCTGCCGCCCGGGGGGCGGGCGGGCGCGGGGCCCTGGCGCGGTGCTGACGCTGTCCCCRCAGCGCTGCTGCTGCTGTCCCTGGCGCTGGCGGCCCCGCTGTGGCCGGCGCTGCGCGCGGCGCCGCTGCCCGACGTCTCGGGCGACCGCAACTTCCAGCTCTTCCTGCGCAAGAGCCTCGAGTTCAGCCGCAAGATCAAGGGCGACGTGGCGGCGCTGCAGGACGTCGTGGTGAGGCCCGCGGCCGGCGGGGGGTCCCGCGGGGCCGGGGGGGGGGTCCCGCGCGGTCCTGACGCCGCCGCGTCGCCCTCCGCAGTGTGACACCTTCCAGCTGTGCCGGGAGGAAGAGCTGTGGCTGGTGCGGCAGCAGCTGGACGTGCCCTCGGCGCCGCTGCAGCGGTGCCAGCGCCCCGGCTTCGACGCGGTGAGCGGGGCGATGGGGGCAGCGGGCCGGGCGGTGCTGTGCCGGGCGGTGCCGTGCCGTGCCGGGCGGTGCCGAGCGCTGCGGTGCCYGCAGGACGCCTGCCTGGAGCAGATCGGCCGCGGGCTGCGCGCCTTCGAGCGGGCGCTGCGCCCCGTGCGGGAGCTGCTGCCCGCGCACGGGCACCTCGTGGAGCGGCTGCAGCTCGACGCCGCCAACCTCTCCTCCAACATCCAGCAGCAGGTGAGCGCCGGGGACACGGGGACACGGGGACACGGGCTCCACAGGGACACGGGCTCCACGGGGACACGGGCTCCATGGGGACACGGGCACAGCGTCCTCGGTGGCACCAGGGGGACATTGGGCTCCGTGTCCTTGGTGGATCCATAGGGATATGGGCTCCGTATCCTCAGTGGCACCACAGGGATGTCAGGCTCCACATCCTCGGTGGCTCCATGGGGACRTTGGGCTGTGTCCTCGGTAGCTCCATGGGGACACGGGCTCCACTTCCTTGGTGGCTCCATGAGGACACGGGCTCTATGTCTTCAGTGGAAACACGGGGGGACAGGGCTCCATGTCCTCGGTGGCTCCATGGGGACGTTGGGCTCTGCATCCTCAGTGGCACCACAGGGACATTGGGCTCCGCGTCCTCGGTGGCGCCATGGGGACATTGGGCTCTGCGTCCTCAGTGGCACCACAGGAACATTGGGCTCTGTGTCCTTGGTGGCACCGCGGGGACGTTGGGCTCCACGTCCTCGGTGGCTCCGCGGGGGACACCGGGACGCACGCGTGGCTCTGACGCGTYCCCTCCGCTCTAGATGGAGGAGCTGGGCCTGCCCTTGGTGACGTTCCCGGCGGAGGGCCCCGGCGTCCTGCCCACCTTCTCGAGCCCCTTCCACGAGCAGGTCGGCAGCTTCTTCCTGCTGCGGAACTTCCAGCGCTTCCTGGAGTCGGCGCTGCGGGCGCTGCGGCACCTGGCGCGGCGCTGACGCCCCGGCGTGCCCGGGCTCCGGCGCGTCCCGCCTCGCTCCTGTGTACAGTCCTTCCTATTTATTAGCCCGGGGCGGCCGGGCCGTATTTATTGCAGATTAAGTTATGGGGGCCGGGAGGGACCCGGGCGGCCCCGGCCCCGCACTCCTGCCCCGCGGCGCTGCCGCCGCTCCGTCCCACCGCGTTTTGCACTCGTATTTATTGCTGCAGCTGGGGCAGCCCAGGGGGACACRGGGGGGTTTTATACGTGACGAGAAAGGAAATAAAAGTCTATTTTTGCTCCAAAGACCGGGCTCCGCGGCGCTCCCTGCCCGTCCTCGCGCTCCYGCGTCCTCCTTGCGCTCCCGGCAGGGAAGGGGCTGGGGGGGAGCGGAGCCATCGGGGGCGGCTCCGGCGGCCGCTTCCTCCCATGCTGCCGCTTGAGCAACTTTCCTAGAAAGCGGCGGAGCCAGCGGCAGCTCCATGAGCCCCACGTGGCCCCGGCCTCCTCCGCATCCTGCACGGGCACCGGCCCCTTCCCTCCCGCCCCGGGACGAGGCCGCGGCTCCTGGGGCTCCTACAGCGGGAAAACGGAGGGGGCCAAAGGGCTGTACCGGGCCGGGGGAGCCCCATGAGGCCCCCCGGTAATCCCGGTGGAGCTGCCGGCGCTCCCGGTGCTGCCCCCGAGCCCTGTGGGCCGGGAAGCTCCGCGCCGGCCCCGGCTTATCAGCGCTTACAGGAAGGGCCGGCGCGCGCTCCAGCCGCTGCTCGGAAGGCGCCGGGCCGGGGCCGGGCCCGGCCAATGCCCAGTGCAGGGCAGCCGCAAATATTGACAGAGCGGGGAGGGCCGCGGGTGCCCGGCGCTGCTCTTTGCTCCGCGCTAACGGTAAAGCCGGGCACGGGGCGGGCGGCGGGGCCGGGGGAGCCCCGGGGCACCTGCCCCATCCCGTGCARCGGAGACGGAGCCCGGCTCGGGGATGGGACATGGACGCAGCTCCAGCTCCAGGATGGGACATGGACACAGCTCCGGCTCCGGGATGGGACGGGCAGGAGCGGAGGCTCCTGCAGCGCTTGGCCCCAGCCCACGTCAAGGGCRGGACCCGGCAGGAGCCATTCCCGGCCCCAGCGTTGACAGCGGGACCGTTACTCAGCGCCGGCAGGGCCGGGGCCGCCCGCGAGCTCACACGCCTGGGCAGGAAGCTCCCGCAGGATGCCGCTTGTTTTACAGCCGGGCGGGACGCGGCCCCGCTCCACCCAGCGCGGTGGGAGCACCGGGAGCTCCGGGATGCGGGAGCCCCYGGCAGGGGCGGCTGCAGCAGAGGCAGCGGCTGATTCAGCCGCGGTTGGAGCCGCCGTCATCGGCACCGTGTCCCGGGCGCCCGGACCTGCGAGCCCCAGGGCGCAGGGTGGGGGGCGCCCGGTCCYACCTGGAGTCGGGAGCAGCGGAGCCGCCGGGGCGGCACGGAGGGAGGCAGAGCCGGCTCGAGGACGGGGCTCAATTCATTACGCAGCAACAGGTCRGGGTCGGTCTCCAACAGCCCCGCGTGGGGCAGGGAGGGAAGAGCCACGCGGGAGGCTGGAGACAGAGCGGGGACACGGGGCAGAGCCCGGCCAAGTCCGTGAGGAGCAGGAGGCTGTTCCGGGCGTCCCGGGTCCCAAGCGCTGTCCCTTGCCGAGGGCGGCCGCGGGGTCCCCTCCCGCCCGGCCGGAGCGGCGGCCGCGCTCACAGGGCGGCGATGGCCTTGGCGGCGACGCGGCGGCCCAGCGGCAGGCTCAGGTCCGTGATGGCCAGCACGATCTTGGGACTGGACATGGTGGACACTTTGACCAGCTCCGACACCTGCCCGGAGAGAGCAGGGAGCGGCCTCAGGGCAGGYGCGGGGCGGAGCAGGGCCCGGCGGRGCCGCCGCGGCCCCCGGCGCTCACCATGGTGAAGGGCATGAACTGGAGGATGCTGCCGCGGCTGCCCTGCTCCAGGCACTCCACGCACTCCTCCATGAACCACTGCACGAACTGCGTGTGCGTGCCGGCCGTCTTGGCGCCCAGGATGGCCGAGATGAGCAGGAAGAGGTTGGCTGTGGGCACAGGGAGAGGTGCGGAGCTGGGCGAGCTCCCGCAGGTCCCCATGGGCGCCGGGGGTGGCCCCGGCCGCTGCCCCGTCCCGCGGAGCCGCGCGGGTGCCCGTCCTTACCTAGCACCCTGTTGAGCGGGTCCCTCATGCTGACCGTGTGCAGCTGCGAGGCCGACAGGGAGCTGCTCATGGAGCGATCTGCCGGGGAGGGGACACGCGTGAGACGGCACCACGGCCGTGCCACGGCGCCCAGCCCGGCCCACGCTGCCCCCGGGCTGCCCACGGGGACGTGGACACGCGGCGCGCGCGGACGGTCCCCGTGTTCGKCCCCAGGCTTGCTTAGGGGCACGAGCGAGCGGCGCTGCCCGCCGGGACAGGCCCAGGCGTGACAGAGCCCCGGGCACCCGCCGCTGCCCAGGGACGCRTCACCGCGCTCCCCTCTTGCACAAGAGGGACATGCTCCAAGCGTGACCAAGCGGGATGACACCTCCGAGGGACAGGCAGCGGGCAGCCAGCACCCCTCTCTTGCGGAGCATTCAGCCCTAATTGCAAATGACTCGTTAGCGACGCCGCACGAGAGCACGCGCGGCGTTAACACATCACGATGAGAGCGGGAAGAGGAGCGCGCCGCCGGCTCCGCCAGATGTTCCCCAGCTGCCCGGCAGCCCCGGGAATCGCTCCAAGGGAAGGACTGAGAGCCGAGACGCGAGGAGCGGCCTCGGGATCCGTCCTATCGGAGCCCGCGCGAGGGCCACCGCCCCGTCCCGGGGGACGGGAGCCAGGGTCAGCACGGGCTCCTTTGARCACACTCGTCTGCCAGGGCCATTCCAGGCAGCGGGACCCACCTTGTGCTGCCCTGAAGATGCTCACTAAAAAAAGAGCCCTCTCCTACRTTTCTCATGGAATTAGTGAGTTATGCGGCCGGCGCCGGAAGCAGGATTTCCAAATCTCGGCAGCAGACAGACCRAAAAAAGTCCTGAATGTCACTGGAAAGAGGTGGAAACTGCACCAACGGTTAAAAAAAGATAGCGAAATAAAGGGAAAGCCCCAAATTTCAACAGTGATGAAACCCACGGGTTGATGGATGGGCTGCGAAGCATCAAACAAAGAGCGAGCTGGACTGAGGGCATCGGAAGAAACAAAGAGCAGGGAACATCCTGACTCACTGCCCAGGACTCTCCACATATTTCGGAGCAGGAACAGTCACTGCGTCGCATTCCGCATGGCAGGAGGGGACGAGGACCCCGGGCGCCCTTCCTGCCAGCGCTGTTGCAACGCGGAGCCCTGCAACGTGACTGCGGGGACTCGTCAGCTCCCTTCGCTGCCTTGTTAACAACACTGGAATTTTGGGATTTAATCAGAGATACAGCGGAAATGTCACCTCCTGACATGCCAGGGAGGGCTCCTAGTCCCCCCAGCGTGGCCRTGAGTGACAGGGCTGAACAAAACCTCCGCCAGGCCCCTGTGCGCCGGGCGCTGCCGGGGGTGGTGACACCAGAGAGGGCAGGCGCAACCTCCTGCCTCTTCCTCAAGTCTTCTTCATCACRGGAGCAAAACCCTGCACTTTTCTCMGTGCAAAAGCCCCACCGGAGCTCGGCAGAACTCCCGCTCGAGCTCGCTCAACCCCTGACGGTAACTGGGGGTTTGGAGAACGCGACCGCGGGTCTCCGTGCCCTTGCAGCAAAGGGATGGTCACACACAGGGTATTCTGCAGGGCAGCCAAAGCGAGCGCTGAGCTCCAAGGGAGCCGCTGAGCTCCAAGGGAGCGGCTGAGCTCCAAGGGAGCTGCTGCCTCCTGCTGCCAGCCTCGACRTTGCACCGGGCCTGGAAGGGGAGGCCACGGCACCGCGAGCCGGGAGCGCGGGGGCAGCTCCGGAGGAACAGGGGGGTTTTGAGCTCGCGGCGAGGCAGGACGTGTCTCCCCAGGGCAGCCCCCACGCCTGCACTTACTGGGGCTGGAGAGGATGTTGGCGTCTTCCTCGTTGGAGCTGAGCAGGCGCATGAGCTTGGARGGCTGCGTGTCGTCCAGCGGGAAGAGGCTGATGTAGTCCTGGGGGGCAGAGAGGGATGAGCCCCGGCGGGCRCACGGGGGACACGGCTCTGCGCGGCGGCTCCCGTCACACCATGGTGACTCGGCCCGGGCCACCCTGCACGGCCCATCTCACCACGTCGCCCCTTCCCTGGGGAGCTCAGGGTGCAGTGCCCGGTCTCAGCCCCGCGCCCGTCAGCCCCGGCACCCCGCGCACCTCGATGTCCTCTCGGTGCCTCTTCTTCTGCCGGGTGGACGCCTGGACYTTGTTGTGGGAGGAGTAGGAGCTGAGGGCGCACCAGACGGAGAGCCTGGCGAGAGGAGCGGGCGCTGCGGAGGGGCTGCCGCCCGCCTGGGTTCCAGGGAGCGTGCGCAGGGAGGGGACACGGCAAGAGGGGACAGCAGCAGGGAGGGCAGCCAGGCCCCCAGCGTGTCCGTTCTCACCAGGAGCGCAGGCAGAGGCCAGGACATGGTGGGAGAGGGGCCTTACTTGGCCAGGGCCTTGCCCGGTGGGTCCATGAGCGTGTGCCACTTGGAGGAATCGGTGAGCAGGTTGGGCAGGATGTGGCCCAGCAGGGTCAGCGTGAGCTGCTGCATGTCCAGGCAGAAGATGGCGTAGAGCAGCTCCACGGCGCGCAGCGTGTGCTCCTTCCGCGTCTCCTTCAGCAGCTCCTGCGAGGCGCAGGGCTCAGGGACACAGGGATGCGGCCAGGGCCACCCCGCTCCAGCGCCAGGGACCGTCACCGCGCTCCCAGCCACGGGACACGGGCAGCACCACCATGTCCCACGGGGGGCCCGGGCAGGAGGAGCGCGCTGAGCGTGCGGGCTGGTCTCGGTCACAGCGCTGGGAGGGACTGGGACACCTCCCCGCCCGCCCAGCGCGGCCTCCACAGCCCCTACCTTGACCAGGTTGTTGCAGAACCAGTAGACGCCCCCCATGTGCAGCAGGGTGTCGAAGATGTGGATGGAGCGGCTGTCGACCCAGCCCTTCTCCAGCACCTTGGTGAACACGCTCGTCAGCACCTCCTTGATGGGCTTCTTGGGGGGCAGGAGGTTCCAGTAGGGGATGGTGTCCATGCCCGTGGAGGGGAACTTGATCTGCGTGGCCGTCTGCTGCAGCACATCGGCGCACATGTGCTCCAGGATGGAGCTCATGATGACCACGCTGCGGCCGAGGGGGAGATAGAGGGGATGAGRCCGGCCCGGAGCCGGAGGCCCCCGCGCGCCGCCCGGCCCGGCCTCACCGCTCGTTGTAGAACTGCAGTGTGTTCTCGCCGTAGAGCGGCGTCGCCAGCTGCCGGATCATCTGCAGGGACTTCTCCCGCTCGTCCAGGCCCAGCATGCGGACGTGGGCCACCAGCCAGGCCACGGCRCACACCGCCATGCTGCACACCTTCCCCTTGATGTTGTCGGTGATTTTCTGTGGGGGGAGATGGCGGTTTGGGGAGCAGCTCTGCAGGAGGAAGGGGGGTCCCCGGCGCCACTCGAGCCCGATGCCGGCAGCGCGGGCGCTCCATGGGGCACGCTCTGCCCCCCGCCAGGCCCACCTGGATGGACTCGAAGGTGAGCACGCTGTTCTCCCAGGCGTTGAGGATCTCCAGGATGGCAGCCGAGATGCTCAGACAGGCCTCGTGCCACTTCATCTGCCTGCCGGGGAGGAGAGGGGGGCTCGGAGCCGCTCCCGTGGCCAGCGCGGCGGGGCCGGCGCGGCAGCCCCCGGCTCTTACACCAGCTTCATCTCCGTGGAGTTGTTGAGCAGGGCGACCAGGGACTCCACCTTGGTGGAGTCGGGCCGGAAGCAGGGGTGGTCGGGGTTCAGGATCTTGCCCTCCTCGGGCATGCACGTCAGCATCCACGTCTCGAAGAAGGGCACCTCGCCCGCCGGGCTCGACTCCGACAGGATCACCTGCACGGGAAGAGGGGCCGCGCCGCACCCGTGGGGACCCTGCCCGGGGACAATGGCCCTGCGGAGGCCCGGGCCCTGCTCAGCGCCCCAGGGAGACAATGGGCCCTCTCCAGGAAGATGCTGCTCTGCAGCCTACGGAGTTGGGTTGTGCCCGGGGCGCCCTCATGGAGACACCAGCACCGGGTCAGTCCCGGGGGGACCCCAGCACATCCCCATGTSCCACCTGGGAGAGCAAATCACCCCCCACCAGGCGCTGTGGGGTCCAAAGGAGCTGCCATGCCCTGCCCAGACACCTCAGCCAGGGACAGAGCCGCACTCGGGTCCCCGGAGCAGGGCTGGCTGCCCCACAGCCCCGGCAACGCGGCACAGCCCCCCGCGCTTGGGCACCCAGCCCAGCTGGTAGCCAGCTGGGAAGGATCCCGAGGGGGACACGAGCTGGGAATCCCACCCGCCACTTCCTCCCTTCGGCCCTCCGTGACCCAAGGGCCGCTATTCTGGTCAGAAGTGAAACGTTCTGCACATCTGTTCAGCAACAGCTGGTCGGGAAAAGCTCGCCGCGCCGGGCCGGGGGCCGAGACCACGTGTGGCTCCGAGCCGTGTCCGGCCCCCGAGCCGGGCTGCGCGGCAGCTCCCGCCACGTTTCCCTCTCCTCAGCATTCCCAACGTTTCAGCACCGTTTCACCTCCCCCCACACAGGCACAGATGTTGAAACCTGGAAAATTTTTCTTGTAACCCAAGTGCTGCTTCCTGAGYGGAGCTGCAAGTTCCTCCTTTCAGGAGGGAGGGCTGACGTCCTGCCTGGCTGCATGGGCTCCCTAGAGAAAACCCTGGCCTCTACCTACCCCAAACCACGCGGGAGCCRAGCGCGAGGCTGGGAAATGCCCAGGGAGTGCCGAGCTGGCCAGGCCAGCCCTCGAGGGGACACGTGAGCAACGTCACTCCCACCAAGGGCACGGCGGGCATGGCCAGAATGGGGCAGAGAAGGTAGGAGAGCAGCAAGAGCCCCGGGGAGCGCGGGCGGCCGCCAGAGGAGGCTGCTGGGCCGCGGCGCCGGCTCCGTGGGGTCGGAGTCCCCTCCCCGCCCCGGGATCAGGGTCCGTCTCCGCGCGGGGCCGGCCGGGTGTTACCTCCGAGCCGTACGTCTGGGCCACGTGGCACAGCATGAGGAAGGAGATGTCGAAGAGCAGGGCTCGCACCGAGGCCGCTTTGGCTGCGGGAAGAGAAACCAAGGCTCGAGGGAGCTCCAACCTGAGGGTCCCTGCGAGCATGAGGGCTCTCCTAACCCCCCAGGGCCCGTCCTCGAGCGAGGACACGGGGGACGCGTCATGGGCCTCCCTCAGCCCAGGTCCCCAGGGTGGATTTGGCTTCCCATCCAGCAGCTGGGCCCATCCCGCCACCCCGGCTCCCCCTGCGCTGTGGAAGGTCAGAGCACTTGGTGTGTTTAATCACATGCAAACGCACTCAGAGTCCTTATCTGGGCTGCGTGCTGACACATCACCCCTTCCCGGGAGGGAGCCGGGGCAGCGCCAGCGTCGAGAGGCCCTGCGGGGCAGAGGGAGCCGCTCCCTGCGAGCCGGGAGCGCCGGGCACGGAYGCCCACCCGCCAGGCACAAGGGCAGCGGGTCCCCAGGGCCCGGATCCCCGGATCCCCCACCCGGCCCGCGCGCCTCGGCGCACTCACAGCTCTCTCCGGCGCTGATGTGCTTCGTGAACTCGTTCAGCCTGGAGGAGGCAGACGGAGACACGACAGAGCATCATCATCCTCATCATCACCGCCACGGCAAAACGAAGGCCTCTTCCCATCCCCGCGCTGCCAGAGCTGCCCCTGTCCACATCCCCCTCTCCCATCTCCTCCCCAGGGCGTTGCCAGCCCCGCTCCGCACAGCCCCACAACAGAGGGGGATCAAAGCGGGGATTTTGGAGCGTGACCCTCWTCACTTCAGGCAGCAGCAAAGCCCCGCGAGGCCTGCGCTGTCCCCGGGGCTCCTGCACGGAGGAGCCCATCGCGCCGCTGCCGCCTGTGCGGTAACCAGGCCCTGGGCACGACAGGTGCCCGCGACACTCGCACACACGAGCGCCCTGGACCTGAGATGGTGCCGATGCTGTCGGCACCAGCCCAACCAAACCACTGMGGTTCGCAGCGSAGCGCGGGGGGAAGGTTGGGGGGTRCAGCCCCCCAGGGCTCCGCCGGATCCGGAGCCACACAGGGACCTCTCTAGTGCTCCCGGCCACGGTGCCACCCGGGTTCGCACTCACTTGATGAATTTCCGAGCAAAGGATTTCAGTTTGCCCGTGGCCGCCGCCGCTGCCAGCAGCAGGTCCAGGCTCTTCCCAGACAACATGTGTCCCAGGACGCCCAGCAGGCCCTCGGGGGACTTGGAGTGATCTGCATCCATGGTCTGAGAGCCAAAATACAGAGGGAAGGGGGAAAACGCCATCAGGTTAAAGGTGCTCTGCGGAGCAGCAGTGAAGCCACGGGCGGCTGCGCCACGAGGCCCGGGCGAGCGCGGACCCACGTGCCCGGCAGCGCAACCCGCAGCGCGTCGCCCTCCGCAGCGAGCGCCACGCGGGCACGGGCCGGGCTGGCACATGCTGCTGGCACTGACAAGGCAACGTGTGGCCTGATGGCTCCTCCAGCTGCCGAGGAGGAGGAGGAGGAGGAGGAGGAGGCGGCTCCCGCCCTGCCGGCGAGGCTGGCAGTAATTCCTCTACCACGGCACAGGGGGAGATCGAGCACTTCCAGTCGCTTTCCAGCGGCCTGGGAGAGCAGTGCTGCGGACACGGGCTCTGCAGACCCAGCACAGGGGCGCAAGGCACTCACCTTTAGGATATTGGTGACCGTCGGCTCGGCCCTCAGGATGAGCCCGGGGTTGGGCTGGATGTTGGCGTTCTCCGCYGAGCTCAGGCTCGGGGCGTGTTCCCTGTCCGCCGTGCTGGGGACGAGCGAGGCGGGCGTCGCGAGCAGCAGCTCCCCAGCCCTCCCGCGGCTCAGCYGCCTCCCGCACCTCGACCACCCAGGGCCACCCCCGAATCGGCACCGCCACCTCCCCAGGGAGCCCAGGCTGCCAGCACAGGGCAGTGCCACTCTGAGAGGACACTGCCACACGCCGTGGCGCTAAGCAAAGCCCCGTCCCCACAGCGCAGCATGTGCCAGCAGCCGGGGGGACGCAGCTCTGTGACCTGCCCTGGTCGCGCAGGGGTCTTTACCGTTTGGCAATCAGGTTGTTCATGTTGGCCTCCGAGAGCAGCCCCTGCTTGCTGCACTCCTGCAGCAGGAAATTCATGCAGTCGCAGCTGGAAGGGACAGGCGAGCGTCACGGCGAGGGCCGCGCTGGGCCCGGGTAGCACCGAGCACCCCGGTGCCACCGCGCGCTCGCGGCACCGCGGCTCAGCCGGGGGCACGGCGCGCGCTCACTTGCATCGCTGATCCGCCTTGTCGAGCAGCGGSGTGAGCTTCAGCAGGAACTCGAAGGCGCAGTTCACGTCCTCGGTGAAGTCCTGCCGCGCGCAGAGCCGAGCGCTCAGCTGGGAGCAGCTGCCGCGGGAGCCGCCGCGAACCCCCCTTCCCTCCCGCTCCGTCTCGGCTGCTCAGAGGAGGCTGCCAGGGCACAGCCCATTCCCGGCGGCCCCCCCACACAGCTCTGGCAGGACACCGTGACAAACGGGATTCACTTGGGCACTCAGCCGTGCCAAGAGCGCCGGCCGCCGGCCCCGCGACTCACCTTGTCCCCTTGCGGATACTTCTTGAGTTTGACCAGCACCTGGGGGATCTGRAAGAGGCAGAGCACCGATGTGACCACCCTAACTCCCCCGGCACCGCGGGCTGCGCRGGGCAGGCGCAGGGCTCCTGGCCAAGGGGAGGAACCATTCAGGAGCAAGGCCTGGTGCCCCCTTCCCTTCTGCAGAGACCCTGACCCACGGCACAGGTGAATCGTGCAGGGCACAGCCACCTCCTCCCAGCCCCGCAGCGCCCCACGGCTGCAGAGCAGCCCGSCACGTGCCACCATGGTGTGACGTGCCTAAAATGACACCTTGATCCCTTCAGCATGGCACAAAGACGTGAAGCAAGGCAGGCGGCTCCGGGGCTGCCGCTGCTGAGCCGTGGGCTCCCATTCAAACGCCACGCTTCCCCCAGAGCGGTGGGGAAAACGCTCCGCACAAAGCGGGGCTGGGCTGGGCACGCGTGCCAGGCTCAGCGGGTCGGAGGGCTGCCCGCAGGCTCCGCCACCTYGCACGCCGGCCAGATGGGGCGCGAGAAGGACCCCGCAGGAGAGCGGGACCGGCGGCGCTGCCAGGCCCCGGCGCGGGGGAAGAGGCAGGGGCAGGCCCTGCGCTGCAGCATCGGGGTAGCTACCTTGAGGAAGGTGAAGGCCGTCCACTTGAGCTCCTCCGTGCCCTCGGGGGACTCGATGAGGCCCACGAAACAGGCCTTCCAGATCTCCAGCACGAAGAGCGGGGAGGGGATGCGCTGCAGGGCACAGGGAGGACCCTGCGTGAGGGCCCCGTGGGCTCCAGCCCTCCCAGCACCCCAAGAGCAACAAAGCGACCGTCCCTGGCACAGCCAAGGCCTGAACCTCCTGCGAGGACCAAGTCTCCCCCGTGCCGATGAGCCTGTGCTGCTCCCACTAAGCGGGGTGCCACAGCACCAAGCCACAGCGAGGCCCCGGTCCCACGTCCCCCAGGCCACCTGGAGCAGGACAACAAGGTGCCGCTTCCACACCTGCATCCTCTTCACCATCATGAGCTGCTCCACGAGGGGCTGGGTCTCTCCCGTGAGGTTCATGGTGCCCTCCAGCAGCACCACGGCGTGCACGGTGGGGAAGCCGGTCTTGTTCAGCTGCTCGCTGTGCACCGACAGCATGGTGGGGATGCTGGGCGGGAGAGAGCAGCGCGGCTCCCAGCAGCGCTCGGCGACACTTTGCCCTCCCTTCCCGCCACGGCCCAGATCTCCGTCCTCCTCTGGCTCCCTAGGGCCCTTGGGATGTGGCTGAGTCCCTGCCTGGGCCCTGGAAGCAGCTCCTGAGGGATCTAGCACAGGGACAGCAGCTCTGGCACCTCAGAACTGCCCAGAAAAAGGCTGAGATGGACACGAGTGGCCCTGGAGGAGCAATCCCTAGATAAGACCCCCTTGCAGCAGGTCACCACAGCCCTGTCCTCCTGCTGCCCATGGCCAGCTTGGAGTCGGCGACGGGAAGGGCAGGAAAGCAGCGCGGGGGCAGCCGGTGGCTCTCGGGCCCGGGCGCAGGGCTCGGACACCCTTGGGGCACGCGGCGGCAGCGGTACCTCCTGACGAGCGAGACGCAGGCGTCCGCCTGGCTTCGCAGCGGGGAGCTGCCCAGCGCGCTCACGTTCTCGCCGAGCCTCACGAGGGACTGCTCCACGGCGCTCCACGACGCTGCGGACGCGGAGCGGCCTTCAGAGGGGCCCGCGGCCGGCAACGCGCCTGGGCAGGCGGCGCCACGGCCCGCGGCGGCAGCGGGCGCCTGCTGGGCCGGGGGCTCCTCGCCAGGCCCCGCGCCGAGCGCACGTCAGCTCCTGTCGCATCTCCGCGGCCGCGGGGTGCCCGGTTCCCCAGGACCCCTCCGCAGCCAAGCGGAGGGCGTGCGCGGCCCCGAGCGGCGCCTGCTCCGGCCTCCGGCTGCCACGGCCTTCTGGCGAGGGCACGGGGCTGTGCCAGGCCGGCTGGCGGAGCGCGGGACCCGCTGCTCGCCCGGGAGCGGCTCAGCAGCCTCCGCATTAATTCTGCTCCTCTTGCAAGGGCAGYGCGAAAGGGAGGGGGCAGAGGGTGGCACGGAGCCAAGGAGGAGATGGTTACGGAAGATGGATGGGCTTGGAGCCGCAGGGACAATGCGGCAGGATCTGGGCAGGGGGAAGGGAGAGGTGGCCGTGACACGTCCCCGGCGCCAGCAGCGAGGGGAAGGAGGCAGCGGGAGCCGTTATGAGCCGCACGTGCCGCCGGGCGGCGAGGCCAGGGTGGGGGCAGCCACGTACAGGCCTCCTCCAGCTTCGCGATGTGGATGAGCGCCCGGTTCTTGGTGCTGCCCAGCATCTTCTCGAGCCGCTCCAGGCACATCTTGAGCTGGCCCTCGGCTGCTGCCGGCTCCAGCGTCTCCTTGCCCTTGTCGGCGTAGAAGGCGGCGCAGCGCARGAGCCAGTTGAGGGCACTCATGAGGGCACGGCAGAGCCCGATGCACTCCTCGGCCTTGCCGTGGCAGCTGCCCAGGGGACACCAAGGGACCCTGCTCACCCAGGGCCCCCCCATTTTACACAGGGGAGACCGGGGCGCAGAGCAGGGTGGTCTGGGGAACCAAACGCGGTCCCACGCGCCAGCCCCGTGCGCCGCAGCCCCCAGTGCGGCCTCGGCAGCCCGTGGACACCAAGGCCAATAAAACCTTCCCAGCRCAGACACCGCTCTGGCCACTCAACTACAGGGAAACTTTCCAAGCCTCTAATCAAATTATCTTGCTAAGAGAGGCTCAGCACTGCTCACTGTGCTGCGGGAGGTGAGCGCTTTCCCCTCCTGATGCACAAATCATCGGGGCCAGAAGTTTTGATCAAATTAAGCGCAGGATCAGATTAGGCAGGAACTGGATTAAGTGGCCGGCTCTGCAGTTGGCCGGCAACAGCTCCTTGTCAACATCTGCGGCTGATGCATATTCATGGCTGCTGCTCCATTTCATGTAATTGAAGAGCTGCTACCTTCAGCCTTCTTCCTCCTCCTGCCCCTTGCGTCCCCTCCGCTCCAGCCTCCCAGAAGAGGCTGTCAGGGGTTAACAGGAAGATTTCTGGGCTTCCTAAAAAAGTTTGTGTGGCCTGAATTGTCTGCGCTCCCCTGGGCCCTGCGACAGCAGCGGAAGAGCACGGAGCAAAACAAGGCCCTGGGGCAGCRCGGGCAGGACGGCGAGCGGGAACACGCAGCGCCGGCCCCGGGAAGGCCACACGCGAGAGCCCAGACACACGGAGGGGACAGAAACCTCCTGGCCACTGGGCTTGTGCCCACTCCCGTCTACCCGAGCAGGCAGGACTGTCGCCAGGGAGGCCCTTATTGCAGGGTGGCTGCGATTTTTACAGCTTTGAATGAAATCGGTAGGGTTAGGGGGGTCCCCATCCTTCTGCTTTGCCCAGCCTGGTACCCACATGGCATCTCCTGCCTAGGATAGTGGGAGGGGGTCCGGCAGCACCGGAACAAACGCGGAGCCCGATGGAGAAGCAGCCTCRTTCCGGCAGAACCAGCACCCCAGGCTCAGCAGCCTCCCTGGTCCTGCCAGAGCTTTGGGTGTCCTGGGACAGCCCGGGACAGGCCGGGGGGCTGTTCCGTACCTGAGGCGGTCACAGAACATGTCCATGATCTCCAGCAGCGCCTGGACACACAGGTCCCGGGAGAAGTCATCGAACTGGAAACACAGAGGACGGTCAGACGGTGGGAGCCCAGCCCAGCAGCCCCCCAACACAGCAAACCCCCTCCCTGAAGCCACGGCCGCCCCTGCGCTGCTCAATGCCGCGCAAAGGGGAACTAGGTCAGCACCGGCCAGGCCGGGTCGCAGCCGGCAACGGGGCCACGGCAACAGGGCCGGGTTTCCCAASGCGCCGGGAGCGCCGCGGAGCCGGGGCTCGGCTCTCAGGCCCCTGTCAGGCACGGGGCTGCGTTGCCAGCGCAGTGGCCCCGTGCCAGCCCCATGCCCGGCAAGGCTGGCACTGCCGGGGAAGGCTGCAGAGCAGATGGGGCCGCCCCGCTGTGCCGGAGCTGCCCGCGGGCCTCCRCGCGGCCCACGCTGCTCTCAAGGAGGAGAGCTCGGCCCTCAAGGTCAGTGCTGTGCCGGCACGGGCGGCCCCGCGAGCCGCGGCTCGGAGCGGCCTCGCCGGGACGCAGCGGTGCGCTCGGAGCACGGCACCCGGCGCTCCCAGCTCCCACCCCTGGCAAACACGCGGAGACCTCGCTCCGAAGCAGAGGTCGCCCTGATAAAGCCGCCGCGGGGAGGCCCCGGGGCTGGCGCCGCCTTCAAGGGGCCACTGCACCCTTCGGAGCGGCCGCTCGCACCTTTCCGAGGCGGCTCCGGGCCCGGTGTGCTCGTGGGAAGCCGGGCGGGCGCGGGGATGTCAGGAGCCGCCTGCGGCACCAGGCACAGCTCCACGGCCCGCTTTGGCAGTGTTCCCTTTCCCTAAGCACGCCCGGCTCCCCAAGGTGCTGTGAGGGCTGTGGTTTCCCTGGTTTATCCACCAGGCCCTGCAGAACGAGGTTCTCGCAGCCCAGTGCGCATCCTGCGGAACGGGACCGTCCCCAAAGGGGAGCAGGAGCCGGTGGAGGGGGTGACAGCCCGTCCCCCGCGGGACACGGGAGGGCTCCAAGCTAATCTGTGCCGCCAACCGCTGCTGACTCAGCAGGGCCTGTCATTTTCCACTTGACCTATATCCGGCGGGAGYTGCGGGGAGGGGGGCGGATACGCGGATCACAGGTAGAGAGGAGCCTCGGCGCGCTGCCGCCGGAGCCCTACCTTGCTGATGGCCGTCAGCACCGTGGAATAGGACACCATCTGCAAGGAGAGCACAACGGGAAACGTGGCGGCGCGGCGGGGACGTCGCGCGTGGCGCCCGCTGCCGGGGACCGGCGAGGTCGGGGCACGGCCCCGCCGCCGGGCCCGGGGCACCGACGCGGCACAGATCCAAGCAGACAGTTTTGGGTGACGGCTGCTGTGCTCCGCGCACGCGTCACACACGTCCGYGCCGCACTCGGGAGGCGCAGGGAATGGCTGCCCCTTGGACACGCCGGCTCCCGGTGACAGCCCCGTTGGGTGACGGTGGCAGCGTGCGCAGCGCCCTTACCTGGGAGCTGATAGCGTATTTCAGGTAGGACAGGATGAGGGGGTTCGGCGACGGCCCGATCATGGCCTGCTCCAGAAGAGCCTCTGCAAGCAGAGAACGGGGCCCCGTGAGCAACGAGCCGGCGTGGGGAGCACGCCCGTGGTGCCCACGTGCTCTGTCTCTCCCCACGGGGAAGGTGGCAGAGACAAATCACACCGACCACAGAGACCTTGCCCCAGCCACCCTGGAAGGAGCCCAACCTTCTAATCAGCGCCGCAAAAGCTGCCAAATCACACAGGGAGCCCAAGCAGCCTCTGCTCAGGCAGCTCTCGCAGGGCCCCCGGGCCGCACCTGAAGCTCTCAAACACATTCCCCTTCCTCCCACATCCCGCCGAGAGCTCCGGCAGCCACCACCGAGCGCCGTGGGGCCGGGAGCCCCTGGCTGAGCTCAGCTCCGTGCAGCCGCACGGGCCCCGCGCCCTGCTCGCTCAGCCGAGCCTTTAATGGAGCACGCGGCGGGCGGCAGAGCGCGGGGGGCAGCGAGCAGCGGCCCCCGCGCCGCCTGCAAGTAGGTCAGTGCGCCCAGGCGCGCGGCGAAGCGCCCGCGGGGGAAACGCGCCCGACGGGAGCCCACGGCAGCCAACGGGACCCGGCAGGGGCTGACGCCGCAGCAGGAAGCCGACGGCAGCCTCCTCGTCCCTGCACGGGCAGCGATGCCGCAGCCCGTGCCAAAGCCACCGCCTCCCGCTCCTGATGCTGCTGCGGGAGAAGCTCCGTGGCGRAGCGGCGCTTGGCAGGAGGCTCCGCGGCGGTCGCTGCGGCTGTCCTGGCTGTGGGAAGGAGCTCCCCGGTGTGTGCACAACCTGCCGGCCTGGGCACAGCCCTCGTGCTGCTCACGGGGGCTGGGCACTGCCAGCCTCCCCTACAAGCGGCCCCTGGGGACGGCAGGGCCAAGCGGATGCGGCTCCGGCCTCCCAGTGCYGCTAAAGAGCGCCATCCTTGGCTGGGCGCTCAGGAAAAACCCTTCTCCATAGAAACTGCAGGCACCAACCACGGGCTTTGCCCCATGCAGCCTGCGGCATGGAATCACAGGAGGGTTGACGTTGGAAGGGACCTCTAGAGATCATCCAGTCCAACCCCCTGCTCCAGAGCACAGGGTGGCATCCAGGCCAGCCTGGAAGATCTCCAAAGAAGGGGCCTCCATCACCTCTGTGGGCAGCCTGTTCCAGGGCTCTGGCATCCTCACAGCAAAGTTGTTCCTCCTCCCATGGACATGGAGCTTCCCATGTTTCAACTTGCAGCCGCTGCCCCTTGTCCTGTCCCTGGCCACCACCAAGAGGCGTTTGGCTCCCTCCTCCCTATACCCTCCGCTCAGGTATTCACACATATTGATCACATTCCCTCTCATTCCTCCCTTCTCAAGAGGAGTCTTCGCACGAGGCCGCGGTGCCGACTCCCGCACCCCTCCCGGGCGGATCTGCTTCCCCAGGAGCTGCTCCCGGTCTCCTCGGCTGCTGCTCCGGAGCGGCGGCCGCAGCCCCGCTCCCGGCACCCCCTGCCCTGAKCCCCGCGGCTGCAGGGCCCCGGTTTGGAAGGAGCCACCATGGGACGGGGCCAGGGGACCCCACGGAGCAGCGGGACGGGGCAGGAGGGCTCAGCAGGGACAGGGCTCCCCTCCCACAGCGCAGGGCCCTTTCCCTGGACACTCGTGCTCCCGGAGCCGCACTGCATTCCCGCAGGGAAACGGGAGGGCACCGGCAACACCGGGACAGGCAGCGGCACCAGGACCTGCACCAAACACCCCAAAACGGGACGGGAACCGCGGTGGAACTGGGGGCTGGGGAGCAGCGCTGGGAATACGGGGGGGTACCGGGCCCCGGGCAGCGCCCCGCGAGGGGGACCCTGCGGCCGGGGGCGCCCGCGCAGGGCCCGGGCCCGGCCGCTCACCCGCCAGGTTGAGGATGTCCCAGGTGGCGCCGCGCGGGAAGAAGCGCTTCATGTTCACGGCCCACTGGAAGTCGCTCCAGCGCTCGCGCCAGGCCTGCAGCAGCGCCTGCTTCAGGTTCACCACCTTCATGGCGCCCGGAGGCCGCTCCCTGCCCGCGGGGCCCGCTCGGTGCCGCTGCCGGTGCCGCCGCCCCGGAGCGCGGGCCTCAACGCCTGGGCGCCGCCATGTTGGCACCGCGCAGCAACGCGCGCGTGGATTGGACGGCGCGGCGCGGGGCGCGCTGGGAGTTGTAGTCCCGGCGCGGGGAGGGCGGAGGGGCTCTCGTGCCCGCGCGGACGGGGCTCGTGCACCCACGCGCGCGCCCGTGCACCCACGCGAGCACGCGCCAGCGCCCCGGCTCCCGTTTGCACAAACGGGCGGGTGGGAAC
>PTEX01000543.1:47536-103315 GCA_003342815.1 Eudromia elegans | reverse complement strand
ACTGCTGGTAAGAAAATGGACATGCAAATCAACTGTTAAAGAATACAATAAAACTTAAAATTGGAACAGCATATTGTAAAGTCAAAACCTGCAATGTAGGGGGAAGTTACTGGGACACTGCTCAAAGACAGACTTGAATCATTGTTAAGTTTATGGTATTAAGTTAAGTTGATGTAGGGGGAAGTTACTGGGACACTGCTCAAAGACAGACTTGAATCATTGTTAAGTTTATAGTATTAAGCTAAGTTGATGTTGCAGTAGTTGTGTTTAATGTAGGTATTGTTAAGATTGTTGCAATTAGGGGGAGGGGGTGTTGCTAGGGCTGGCACCTARCAACTTCTGGAAGGATYGGCCTGTTGGTTTTATGGTKGTGGGTGTTCCCCCMGCCAATCAGGCTGTAGGAAGGGAGGGCTTTAGGAATCTCAACCAATGTGGAGTGAGGGGGGGCCCATCCTCACCCTATCATTTTGAAATTCCTAGTTTGAAGTTGGGATATAAGTTTCGTTGTGACTTTGAATAAACGGTTCTGCTTGCATGGATTCTGCCTGCCTGTCTGCTTCGTGCTTTCCCCTCACCGGCGTGGTTGGTGAGTGAGTGAGTGAGCGGGTGCCCAGCAGAACCCCTCTCTCTTCCCCTCTATTATTTTTCCCCTCTCCCTTCCTGCTCCATCCCTATTTCTCGATCCTTGGACCCTCAATCCCCTGCCTACCCCACCGCGTGCTGGAGGCTGAGACAGATCGGAGTTTTGCCTCCAGCGGAGATCTTGCCGGGGTCGGCCGACRCGGCTGGGGGTTTGACCTGCCGGGTGTGCTCAGCGTGAGTAACACCCCCCCACCGCGTGGCCGCCTCCTGCAGCCACAGGGAAGGTCCGGCCATGAGTGCACGGAGGGCCCTGAGGACCACACGAGAGCGCGCAGGGCAAGCCCAGCCACGGGCGCATGGAGGCCCTCGAGGCCACACAAGAGGCCATAGGGCCCCCCCCAGCCACTGACTAACAGAAGATCCTGTGGGTCACATGAGAGGTCGCAGAGGTCCCCCGTCCCCTGGCGCACGGAGAGGCTTGGGGAACATACAAGAGGCCGCATGGTTTGACCGGCCACAGAAGCATGGAGGGCCCTGAGGACCACACGAGAGGTCACAGGGCAAGCCCGGCCACGGGCGAAAGAAGGGCCCTGAGGGCCGCATGAGAAGTCGAAGGGCAAGCCCGGCCACGGGCGCATGGAGGACACTCGGAGGCACGCTAGTCGTTGCAGGGCAAGTCCAACCACGAACGCATGGAGGGCTCTGGGGGCCACAAGAGAGGCCACATGAGAGGCCGCAGGGCCCCCTGGACACGGGTGCACGGAAGACCCTGGGGGCCACGTCATAGGCAGCAGGGCAAGCCTGGTCAAGGGCACATGGAGGGCCCTGGGGGTCGCATGGGAGATTGCAGGGCAAGCCCAGTGCGATTCCTGGTCAGCACCTGAGCCGGCAGGGCTTTAAACACAATCATTCCTTTCAAAGTCCTCATTTCCTCGTCGTCCTGTCCCAACAGAGTCTTCAAAAGTCGCCACATCCTTGTGAGGTTGGTCACAGTCTGGCTGGAGCTCTTAGACTTCTTTAAAATGTTAAGTCCTCTTTAAATCAATCTTAAATCTTGGTTGCCGCTCCAGGAACAATGTATCACAACAATCACAGCTAAGAACTTCCACACTAACAGAAACCATTTACAAAGCCATTGTTACAACATTTGTTGATTCATCCCGGGTCATGATCTCCCCAGGGCGGGGGGGGGGGGTGCGTTCCCGATCTTCCTCTCCCCGGGGCGGGGATGTTCCTCCCAGCCACCCCTGTTCCTAGTGCTTCCGGATTTGTGGGTGGAGATGAAGCTGCTGGTAATGGCGGTTCCGGAGAAGGCGGAGCCGGTCCAGGCTCAGTGATGTCTGTCAGCTGGCTCTTCGTCCTTATGGTGTACATGGCTACTGCCATGCCAGATGAACTTCCGTCCCGATGGATCCACACTCGTCCGCCCATCGAGGGCATCGGGACGTAATCCTCCCCCATTACAATAATACCAAGTACCCCTAAATCCTGGGTGGTTACCGCCACTATCTCTTTGTCCTTCAGGTGCTCGATAGCCCCATTTATGATATTGTGCCAGGACTTCAGCACCTTTGGCTTGGACTTAGGGTCTCCCGAGCCGGGTCCCGCTAAGCTCCCTTTCTTAGATGATCCGCCCCCCATGTTCCTGCCGATACGCGTCTCTGCGCGTTTAGGGTAGTGAGTAGCAGATCCTTGCTCCCGGATCCCTTGGACAAGTTCCTTAGGTAGTGGTTAGCAGGTCCCGCTCCTGAAAACCCCTGGATAGTTATATCCTTTGGGCAACGGCTGGTCGTCTCCACTCCCGAATTCCCTGAACCCATCCCTTAGGTAGCGAAGTATGAGCTCCGCCCCCGATTTTCTCTTCTGGAGTAGCGGCGAAAACATGGCTCCCGAAAGCCCTTCTTGAGCAGTAGGCTGTGGCCCGCCCCCGAAAACCCTTCTGCGCTTACCCAGTGGCTCGACTCCGGACCCCACATTTGGGCGCCACTTGCTGGCAGGCGGAGGTCCGTCAGCCGTCGCCGGGAGATGAACAGGATTGACCCGGGCGGTCGAGTCGGGGGCGAGCGCGGCGGACGTGGAACTGCGACCGGCCCTGAGAACACACTCACGCGAACATTCACTGGCCGGACACACACACACGCAGAGCCAGACACGTGGGATCGGTCACAGAAACAGTCCAACTTTATTGTAGGGCACTCTGTATATATAGCTACCACAGATAGCTCATGGATAGCTCTCATTGGGCAAGGGCATGATTCCAGCAGCTTCGCCCGTTCCCGATTGGTTAGAGCATCAGATCTTACTATAGGTCAGAGCATCAGACAGATGAATAGGTGATCCCATTGGCTGGCGCATCTCCGCTGCCCAGAGATTCTAGAACGATTCCGAGGGCTCGCAGGCCCCCACCTCACAGAGGTCACCCAGCATCAGGCTGCTGCCTGGCCACTAGCTGACCCCACGCTGCTAGCCATACATACAGTGCGCCCTATTAACTATAACTATATACAAATATATATATAGGGTGGCTGCTAGGGTTTTTACCGCGCAATACCAAACCATACAGAAACATGCAGAACCGCCGTTCTGCAACAGGGGACCATACAAGAGGCCGCATGGTTCGACCGGCCACGGACACATAGAGGGCCCTGGGGACCACACGAGAGGCTGTAGGGGCCCCCCGACCACAGGTTCACAGACGACCCTGGGGGACATATGAGAGGCCGTAGGTTCCCCCTGGCCTCCGGCGTACTGAGGATCATGGGGGCCATATGAGAGCCTGCAGGCCCCTCCTGTCCATGGGCACACGGAGGGCCCTGGGGGCCACGCGAGAGGCTGCAGGGCCCCCCTGTCCACAGATACATGGAGGGCCCTGGGGATCACACAAGGGGCCGCAGGTTCTCCCTGTCCATGGAAGCACGGAGGGCCCTGGGGGCCGCACGAGAGACCACAGGGCCCCCCCGGCCATGGGTGCATGGATGGCCCTAGGGGCCACACCCACCCCCTGGGGACAGGCCAAAGTGTCATGGCAAGACCCCAGGCCACAGCAACGGCCTTCTGGCCACACATTACAGTGCCACTACCCATGTTAAAATCTATGCCGTGCCAATGACCCCAATGAGATCTCCTCCTGCTGCATCACCGCCTCATGCCTCTTGAACACCCATGCCCCTGTGACACTCTCCATGGCCCCTTTACCTCTTGGCATTCCCGACTGTCCAGGATATCAGATCATGCCACATTCCCTGGCCCCATTGTCATGCAGGGTGCCCCAGCAAATGTTATTGTAGTTTATTTCCTCCCTCACAAAACATGCCAACAGCCCATGTCTTTCCACAGCTTTTAGTTGCCCAGGCCATTCATCTACCCCCAGGCTCCCTCCCACAGGCCAATCTCACTGCAGGAGCTGGACAGTCTTTGTGATAGGTAGGTGTATGGCGAGTTCATGACAGTCCACAGTGGATATCTAGTAATTTTGTGGTAGTTCCATGGTGCAGCTGCCAGTGCCTTCTCCATGGGGACATCCTCATGCCCTGTCTGCATGGTCCTGCAGCCTCCCCAGTGCTCCTTACTTCTGCTTCAGCATCTCTTTCTCATCTGTAATGTGGAAGGTCTCACTGGGTGCGATGGTGAAGGGATGGTAGTGCAGGTACCGAGAGGCTTTGCCCTCCACTTCATAGCCAGGTAGTCCTCTCTCCCTTAAGCCCTGCCTCTGGCTCCAGCACCCTCACCTCCTATGGCTCTGCCGCAGCATCTGCTAGGGCCACATCATTTTCCTCCAGGACACTGGCCACATCCTGGGGCTCCCGGGACACCAACATCTCCCGCAGCACAGACAAAGCAGGTGCTGCCAGCTGCCTACCCAGAAGCTCATTAATCTCCTGCACCAGGGTCTCCAGGACCCTCAGCTGATACCGGTCCAGCCTCATCTCCACATGCTGAAGATAGATGAGCCGCCGGGCCCCAGTGTGCCTCACATGGACAGTTTGTGGTTGGGAGCTGCCCTCCATCTTCATACCACAGTGGACCAGCACAGTACGGATGCCCTCACAGCAGTGCACTTCCAGCTGCTCTCCTGCAAAGCTACCAGCTCCCTCCGTCCTGATCATCCCCTTGCGGCCTTGCCACTGGAGCAGAGCCTCCACTCCCCTCCTGAACCACGAGGACACCAGAAGTGACTGTAGACGCTTCTGCTCAGGGCAGTGAGGACTGTAGCAGCATGGCTGCAGGCTACTCTCCTCCAGACGTTTCTCTAGCACCTCTGAGAGTGCCCGTGGACGCATGTGCTGGGGCAGCTTTTGCAGGAGGTGCCAGCCATTGAGTCCAGTCTTGGGCAGGTCAGCCATGAAAGCAAAAGTCTTCTCTAAAGTCCTGGAGGTTCTTGAGGACACACAGTCATTGAAGAAGAGCTTGTGGGAGGACTCTAGGCTATTGGTAGTGGTTAGCAAGTACAAGTCAGCCACAGCAGAAAAATCAGGGGACTCTCTTGTGTCCTGCAGCAGCTGGAAGAAGTGCCATGTGGCCTGCAAAACTGTCTTCTTCTGGGTTTCAAGGAGGGTCCCATTGGCACGGCTCTCCTGGTAGATTTGGGCCAGGACACAACTATAGTGAGCCAGTGTAGGGTGTGGGACCACTCCAAGGTGCTGCAGAAGGTCTCCATAGAAGGCCATGAGAGGGTCAGGCATGAAGAGATACGGGTGAAAGTCAGCCTCATCTGGGAGTGATGTCACTACTTGCTGTGGTTGGGCCATGTCTCCCGTCTTGGTCAGCACCACAGGCAGCTTAGCAAGCCGTCCCACATCTACTTCCTTTAACTGGTTCTGCAAAAAGCTATACATCTTCTGGAGAGCCCTGGCCCGTGTAGCCACTTGCTTTGGTGTCTGGCAGGATGCCCTGCACACCTGTTCCAGATTGGCTTCCACCAGGGCAATGGGTATCTCCACAAAGACTCCTGCAGCCTTCAGCTGTTTCAGATTCTTCTCAGAATGGAATGGTGGCAGGATGGTGGCTGATGTCCACAGGAGCTCAGGCAAATCTTGGTGGCTATGACAAACACTTCCCTTCAGGGTCACAGGCTGTTTGCAGTCTGCAAAGGGAGGGTGGAGTTTGCTCAATTCCTCGGGCACTGCTAGTGGAGACAGGAAGCGGATAGAGGCAATCTGCTCCAGAAAATCCTTTTGCAATGGGTTGTCCAGTAGGATAACAAGTTGGTTGAACATCTCATTCTGTCTCTGGAGTAGCTGAGCCTGGCACTTGGTCTGGGTGGCTTCACACTCAATCTTACGGGCCAGTGCCACAAAATCCTCTTCAGAGAGGCTGTTGCGGACACCTACCTTCAACAGGAAGGATCTAGCAGCTGTCATACTGGCCCTCAGTGCTTTGACGAAGGACTCAGGCACAAAGCGGTGCTGGAGCTGCAGTGTGCAGAAGGAGAGAATGTTTTCATAGAAGTAGGATGCCTTATGCAGCACACCATTTGAGTCAGGTATGAAGGCCACAGTCTTGAAGGCTGCTACAGCGGCCTCCTTGAGGTCATCCTCACAGCTATGTTGCAGTGTTAAGAACAGATTCACAGCATTCACAAGCTCTGGTGCTGTGAACTGAGGCAGCCGCGGCAGCACCACAGTCATGAAGAGCTGCTGGGCATCCGTTTCTTCCCACCCTAAACATTTGGCCAGCTGCTTGTGGAGATAGTCATTTTTGAGCAACAGCATGTCCTTTTCAAGGCTGAACAAGGCTTCACTATCTGAAGGCAGTAATGGGAACCGGTTGTTGAAAATTAGCACCTTGCGGTAGGATGCCACAGCCACGTAGTCCCCATTATACTTCTGGAATAGAGGCAGGTTCCGGAGATGCTCCAGTGCCAGCCTTCCCAGCCTTTCCTTAATAATGAAATTCAGCAGGATAGCCACCTCCAATGCTTCCAGGTCCTTCCAGCGGAGATCAGCAGTTGTGTCGGCCAGTCGGGCCAGCACAGCCGTGGGATTTTTGATTTGCAGTGCCCGCGGCTTGAGGCAGTGTTGGACAAATGGAATGGGCAGAAGGGTCTCATGGAGCACAGGGATGTCCAGCTTGTGCAGCACTCTGGCCACCTCCGTGTTACAATCATAGAGAACATTTGGGATAGAAGACAGTGACACCAGGCATGTTTGGCCTCTTCGTACACGTCTTTGCACAGGCAGCACCACCACGTTTTGGAGATGTTGCATGAACATGTGCACGGCCACGTCCAACTTCTCCTCATTATCCTTTGCGGTCTGATAGACCACAGTATCAAAGAAGTACCACAGCCTTTTCAGCCACTCCTTTTTAGCTGTGGCCCCATCTGCCAGTGCCTCCTGGATGAGTGGTACTGCCTCTGGGAGGCCAAGGTTCTGCACAAAGTCAGATGGAGCCACTGCACCCACATGGTTGTTGACAAATTGATGGCTCTGCTTGGGGAATAGGTTGGCAAAGGAGCTGTATAAGACTGGCTGCTGGGTGTTGAGGGCATGTAGGTAGCCATTTTGCATGGCCAGCAAGGGGAGGCCCTCCAGCTCCATCCTGACCTCCGAATAACGCACTTTGGACTCCAGGCAGCCCTGAAGCAGGAGGGAGCAGCTCTCCGGAGTCCTCAAAGGTGTCTCAGAAAGCGGGCAGGGTAAGGGGAGAGTCAGGGCCCTGAGGAAGCGTCGGAGAGAAGCTGGCTCCAAAGCCACAGTTGCCACATTCGATGCCTTAAGCTCCTGGTAGATCTGCCACAGGTTGGTAAACGGTGGCACCAAGTTCATGCCCAAGTGCTGCAGCACATCCCGGTAAGATGACTCAGGCTCGTTCTCAAGGAAGTATGGTTCTTTCAGCACATCTCCACCACCTGGAGATGCCCAGGTCAATGTCACTGTGCTGTCAGTTTTCCTCACATGGCACACAGGCATCAGTGGGAGGCGCTGGTGACTGATGAACCTGTAGATACCTCTTATCAGGTTATGCCAGGTGGGCGGCACATCCTTTGTCACAATAGGGAAGAATCGAAGGTAGCAGCTGGTGAGGCACTGCCGGCAGTTCTTTAAGGATTTGAATTGGAGCTGTTCAGGCCCCAGGGCTTTCCACTGCTTGGCAAGGAAGGTGTAGTAGACTTGGGCCACTAAGCAGCAGAGCAAGAAGCTATTCCAGGCTGCTTCGGTGCTGCCTGGGTCCTGTCGGAGATTGCGTCGGGACGCATCCACAGAGAAGTTGGCATTGATATGCACAGGCAGCCCCGTGGTCAGCGGCAGTGGGAGAGTGCAGAAAGCCTTGCCCATGCCATTGTTCAAGACGTGTGGACTTAGGCAGGCGGCCACAGCTCCATACGGCAGCCTCCCTGGCACTGGAGACTCCTCAGACCCCTGCTGAACTCCAATCTGGGCAGTCACCCTCCACTCTGTACTGGCCTTGGCCCTGCTGGTTTTGACTCTCATGATGTAGGAGACAGAGATGGGGCCATCCCCATCCACAGCTTGTCTCAGTCTGGCTTGGAAACCCCGTCTCAGCTCTGCATGTTCCTTTTCAAGTTCTATGTCCACCTGTAGCCTCTTGACCAATGGTCCCCCATCCAGGGGAATCTCAGAGAAGACTACAGTGTGCAGGTGCCGGAGGAAAAGAACCAAGTTACTGCCTTCCTCAGTTAGCATTTCCTGCATGTCCACAAGGTCTTGGTCCCGCACAACCATGCTCGACACTCTGGAGCTCTCAGCCTCAGATGCTGTGCGGAGGGGCAGCCGAAAAAGGACACCCTGGCTCAGGTCAAAAAGAGATGGCAGGAAGGTGTCATAGACATCTGAGAAAGCGCTCTTAAACTCAGGGTTGACAGCAAACATGCCACCGGGCCTCTCAACTGTGGCTCCAGGCACATAGGTGAGGTGGGGATCGAAGATGCACAGGGCACTGTCTCCAGTAAGGAAGGCTGGGCAGTCAGTAAGGTGGTAGACAGTGTTGAAGCCAAGGCCAAATTTGCCTGTAACATCCTGCCGGCCCTGCTTGCCACCCACCCCCAGACGCTGGATGCCTGCGATATCTTGTTGCTGGAGGGGACGGTCATTGTAGATGCAGAGAGCAGGGCCTTGCAGAGCGTTCCAGGCCTCACTGAAGGTGGAAGTCACCGGGTGCTGCCGGCGATCCCATACAAAGTGCACAGTTCCCGCGCCAGCATCATCGGCATTTTGAAGCAGCTCTATCACCACATCACGAGCAGATACCGAGTACTCACCCAAGATGTTCTTCAGTCGTGTGGGCAGGTCTTCTTGGGCACCAAAAGGCTGCGCCCAGAGGCCACCAGCCAGATCTGTTGTCAGCAGCCGGCTCCTCTCCAGTGCCCGGTGGCGTGTGGTAGGCACCCCACAACGCAGGGCTGTTGTCCGGGCCAGATTTTCGTGGCACAGCATGGCACCTTTGTCCACTGGCAGCCATGGGGTGTCATTGAAATGGAGCTTGTCACACGGACGCAAAATGCCCTCATGGTCAGGCAGAAAGAGTTGCTGGGTCTGATAGGCATCTGGCTGTTTGTCATCTGTCATCAAGCCACAGGTTATCAGTCGCAAGGCCAGGTCCAGGTCTGGGGCAGGCAGAGGCTCTCCATCATGCTTCTCAGCCAGGATGCGGAGCACTCGGGTAAAATCATTCCAGGTGAACGTGTGGCGCAGCTTCACACACTCCCAGAGTTGTCTGTAGGGCCGATACTGCATGGGGAGCTGGTGAAGATAAGGGACAGCTTCAAATGTCAGAGCCTCTGCCACAGCTGTGACTGGCACAAAGTAAGAGTCCACCAAGATGAAAGGTTCCCCTTGGGCCACTGCAGTAGCCACCTCATCCCAGGTGGAGTGGTCTCTCCTGAGCTGCAAGTCCAAGTAGGCGTAGCAGTGGCAGGCGGTGTCCTGGAGCCTGGCAGCAGGGAAGGCGTTGGAGGAATGGCTCAATGCCTGCAGCTGCCCAAGAACTGCAGCCGCTGGCGGCTGCCGATCCAGCCCCAAGAAGGATGCAATCTCTTCAGGGAGGCTGAAATTCTTTCCCAGCAATTTAGGAGCCAAGACAGGATGGATAAGCCCCACTAGTGGGGCATGGAGGTGATGGTAGAGCTGGGCAGCTGGAAGCAGGACATGTTCACCAGTGGGCAGTGTTCCAGGCAGGAACGGCACAGTCTGGAAGGCAGCCTGGATGGGGTTGTTCACCCTCTGCTCCACTGCATCCCGAAGTAGTTCAAGGATGCAGACAGCCTTCTGGCATGCCTGGGCATGATCCTGAGTCCAGATATGCTCCACTGTCTTTGCCTGCTCCAGCAGCTCTGGCAGGGCTAACGTGTCCCGAACCATGCCCAGCTGCTCAAGCCGGCTCAATACCTCTGGAGATAGGAATGCATCCCCAGAGGGGAAGCGCCCATCGTCAGCATTGTATAAAGCAGCTGCACGACCTCTGGGATGCACAAGGTGACTAATGAGCTGCAGGTGACCATGAGGGGTGGCAGGAATACAGCGCACTGTCTGCAGCACCTTGTCTACCTCAACATGGAGCATATCTAGTGCATGGAGAAGCAGTGGGTCCCGGTCAGCCACGGAGAGGTCTTCCAAGTTTGGCAGCACAAGCTCACAGTAAAACCGTGGCCAGTCATAGGTGCCAGCAGCCACTGCTTTCCCAAGGCCCCTCCGCACTCGCTCTGGCAACGCCACAGCCAACAGAGGAGGGGACAGGGTGGTGGCAAAGACATGTTCTGCTATGGTCCCCAGTCTAGGGTGCCTAGTCACAGTTTGGTGCAGGAAGCGAGCATCCTGCAGGGAGCACCACGAACAGCCATCAGAAAAGAGCCTGGGGCCATTCCTGGCTGCCACAGCCTGATAGAAACCAGCCACTGCCTCAGTAAAGGGATATCGGGCAGTGCTGGTGTCTGGCCAAAAAATGTGATATTCATAATTCTTCATCTCACCTGTCTCATGCAGGGTGCGGAGGTGGGTTAGTGCCCGGAGCCAGGCAGCTGGCACTGCATCCCGAAGCAGTGCCTGGTTCCATTTGCCATGCTCTGCTGTGTTCCAGAGCCCTTTGCGGTTTGAGAGGACACTGAACATCCCATGCACATGGATGGGCAGCCCTGAGGCCACTGGCATGGGCAAGTGGCAGAAAACCTGTCCTTCCTCAGCACCCAGGCGTGGCACCCACTTGCCGTCTGCAGTGAGGTCAAGTGGAAGGGCCACACCAGCCATAGGGAGCATACTATGGAGCCCTGCCCGTGTCCTCTGGTGAAAGAGCTCCAGGGATTCTCCAGCTCCCTGGCACACCAGCACTAGGTAATGCCAGGTCGTCTTGGAGGACTTTTCATGGGCTGTGATCTGCTCAATGGCTGCCCAGCCTGGGGAATCTCCCGGGGCACCCAAGTCTTGGATCTTCTTTCGCTGTAGAGTGGCCAGACACACAGTATCCTCAGGTGGACTGGCCCTATTTGTCAGCATCTCCAGGGATATCTCCATCACTCGCTGCAGGAAAAGCAAAAGGAGACGACTAGAGCCAATGAAACCAGTGCCAAGGGACTGGATACGCTCTGAGTCAAAGGCCTCTGAGCATATCTGTGATGCCATGGCTTCCTCTTCAGTGCGGAAAGGCAGGCGGAAAAGTGTCCCTAGAAAGGCTCCCGGCTCAGGAAGGCGGCACCCAAAGATACCCTGGTAGGGGTGGAACTGCTCAGCAAAGGCACGGAGGATGCGCGGCCGAGTGGAGAAGTCTAGGCGGATGCCAGGGCTGCCAGTCCTAGGGATGTGGTTGCCCAGATGGGTGCCATTGGGGTCAAAGATGAGCAGTGTGGTCCCACTCAAGACAGCTGGCACATCTGTAATGCGATAGACAGAGCTGAAGCCCAGCCCAAAGCGTCCAATCCGTCCTGCCTGGTGCTCCTTCGTAGCTGCACCGACACGAGTGATGTTGCAAAAATCATCCTCTGTGAAGAGGGCATTGTTGTAGGCCCAGAGGGCTGGGCCATGGCAGGCAGCCATGCCTGGGTCTAGCAGCCTGGTCACGGGCTTTCTGCAGTGTCGGAGGTCCAGGAGGAAGCGACAGACTGTGGCTCCAGCATCTTCTGCGTTCTGAACCATCTCTGTGAAGAGGTCACCCTCCTCGCCATACTCACGAAGGATGTTGCGGAGTCGCAAGGTAATGGGCTCCAAAGGTCCACATACTACAAATGGCTCTGGCCCCAGCATCCGGGTGCTGAGCAGCTCTGAGCCGAAGAACACAGCAGTGCTGGACACTACTGCCCCATGCACCACCTCCTGCACATCCTCCTCTGCCTCCAGCTCCATGTCCAGGTACACAGCAGAGCCAGCTGGACGAAGCGCAAAGCCAGAGCCCTGTGGGACCCTCACAGGCACTGGCACTGTGCCTTCAGCCTGGTAGCCCCGGTTCTTGAGCCACTCTAGAACACCCAAAGCTACCTGCAACTCTGCCTCTGTACCAGCACCAGAGCTGCGGGCATCTATGTTCTGTGCCAAGCAACGCAGGGCTGTGACTGCCCTATCTTCACTCACCCTCGCCTTCACCCCCCAAGCCCTGAAGAGGGAGCTGTAGCGCAGAAAGTCAGGGGGCACACGGGGTACTAACGATGCCAGGTCCAGCTCCTCAGGGTACTCCAGCACAGCATCAGCTGGCAGGACGAACTCAACCCCAGTCCACACCACAGCATCTGCTGGGGCAGTCCCAAAGGTGCCCAGATCTTCTTGCATGTGCTGGTAGACAGCCTGGAGTGAAGGAATGACCTTCTCTGTATCCTTGCACCCTGCCAGGCACATCAGCTGCTCCCAAACCTTCTCTGGTGGTGGGGACTGATGCAGCCCCAACTTCTCCTCTGCCTCTGATGTGAAGACTCCTGTTAGAGGCATTGCAAGCCCCACCAGTCTCATGTACTGGGTGGACCGTAGCTGTTCGGGTGGCAGGAAGGCCTGCTCAGGCTTTCCAGTGCACTCTGAGTGGGGTACCCATGGCAGAGCACAAAGCTGCCTAAGCTCCACTGGGCTGAAGCCAGCCAGTGCCTTGGGGTGATTGCAGACTTTGATCAGTGCCTTAGCCCTCTCCAGAGCCACCCCATCACCCTCACTCACAGTTTTTGCCGCCTCTAGGATATCTGAAGCCACCAGGCACCCCTCGCCATGCCTCAAGCCTAGGACTCTCAAGGCACGGAGGATGGGTGGACTGCAGAAGGAAGGAGGGGGAAAGTGTTCAGGACCCAGCAGCACCTGCAAGGTTCCCTCACAAGGGTCGTAAAGGTGCCGTGGCTGCATAGGGCCCCTGGCGGTCTCCAAGAAGGCCAGGTTGCTGCAGGCCTGCAGGAGCATGGGGCTCTGTGCAAAAAGGGTGTCTCCATGCTGCAGCACCCACAGCAGCAGCTCCTGGGCCTCAGCTACCCGCCCTGCATATGCACCCTGAGCCACAGCTCTGACAGCCTCCAGTGCCACGCAGGCAGCAGTGACAAAGGACTTCTGGAGCCGTCCTAGGAGCCGCCAGTCAGCTTCATCTCGGCACCGCAACACGGCCTTTGGCAGAACCACCTCTCTGGGCAGCTCCAGCTCTGACTGTAGTGCTGGGGTGTCATCAGCAGGTACCAGCCCCATGGGCTGTGGGGTGGCCAGGCAGGGCAGTGGGATAAAGAGAGGCAGAGTGGCCAACAAGTCTCTCTCTGGTTTTGCCAGGGATGGGACATCTGCCAGGTAGCATCGCAGAGTATCCACAGCTGCAGTGGTCAGTGAGGCCAGGCGGGAGGCCACATCTGCAGCCCCTTGGTTACCCAGGGTTCGCAGGACATTGAGTGGGGATGGGGGTAGGATGTAGTGGGACAGAGTGCGGTGCCATATGCCTGGGGGCACCACAGAGCAACCCAGGGCTTCCAGGATGGGGGCCACATTGGATGGCAGACACTGGTCCTCCCATGACTGGAAGATAAGGCCAGACTGAGGTCTGAGTTGGGCCAGACGGATGGTGGGAGCACTCAGTAGGGACAGAGGGACCAGGGGAAGCCCTTCTAAGGGGCCCAGGTCTTCCACGTGGTTGGCTAGGAAGAGCCACAAGGCTGAGAGCCAGGAAGCTGGGGGCTGAGGGGGATCTTCAGCTGGGGACCATGACACCAGGCTTGAGGACTGCGATGTCCAGGTTGGGGGCAGAGCCGAGCGCAGTGTCCGGACAGTCGTGGCAGGGTCCAGCAGAACCAGGTTAGGGAAGAGACCTGTGGTGGGGGGAAGGAGCAGAAGCTGGATTGGGGAACCTGGAACTAGGGAGAAATGAGATCTACAGGAGAGGATCTCAGATGTGGCGAGGATGAAAGAATCTCATAGAGGGAGCGAAGAGACCCAAGCTCTGGTGTGACATGGGATACCGCAGATAAGAGAAACAGGGAGACCCCGGTTGGTGGTGACAGAGGAGATCTAAGAGGGCAAGAGGGAAGATGGGTGCCCGGAACTGGGGATCAGGGAGGTCCTCAGATGGGAAAACACAGGAGGCTTTGAATCTGACATGGGATGGAAATGATAGGGAAACGCGCAAGAGGCATCAAGGACACCCTCACTTATGGAGATACAGGGAGACCTGGGATGGGACAGAGTGGCCCAGGACCTGGGAATGGACAGGGAGACCTGGGGTCTGAGAATGCATCCCAGAGATGCATTGTGGGGAGAGTGGTACTCCAGATCTGCAGTGCCGTAGGATGGATGGGGAAGATCCCAGATGTGCTGGGAGATTCAAGGGGCTATAGGTTGGTGGGTGATTTGGGGGCCCAGATGGGGGCCAGGGGACCCTCAGCAAGTACAGGAAGTCTTGCTCTCTCACCCGCCTTGGCGATGCTCCGCAGGAGGTTGTCCAGGGCCGGCTCCAGGTTGGAGGGCAGGAAGGACCCAGAAAGACCAGGCAGGAGCACTCTGCGGGAGCAAAGGAGAGAGGCAGGGAACATCCCAGACAGTCAGGTTCAGGTCACACTCAGTGAGACTGGGGGGAAAGGAGCATGGGCAAGGAGGTGCATGGGTGTCTAGGCTCAAGCCTCCCACATCTCTTCCATCAGGCTATGTCCCAGTTCACTCCAGAACTTGTGTTCCCCACCTGTTCCAAAAGGGCTGGTAGCAGAACAAACATGTGGATGCCTGGATCCCCTGCTTGCTCACCTGGGGCAGTGAGATGTGTCCACGTAGACAGGGGCTGCTGCATTGCCAAAAGCCACAAAGGTGCCATCAGCACGAGGGAGGAGTGGAAGGCCCTGAAGCTTGGCATAGTTTCTATCCTTAGTCACATAACGCAGCAGGCACAGACGGTCTGAGGCCAGGAGCGTCATATCCCCACGGCTCCGCAGGACCTCTCGCACATGCTCTGCTGAGGCCTCCTGCAGGTTGTTGCTCAGTCCCAGTGCCAGCACCCTCTGGACGTGGGCTGGAACAATGGCCACTGGCTCCCCAGCTGCTACTAGGAAGGCCTGGATGACCCGCTGTGTGTCCATGTCCTCCATTTCTTCCACCAGCAGAACAGCCTCTGTGGCCTTCAGCCGCCCTGGGGCCCCCTCAGCGGCCGGCACCAGAGCACAGGCAGCTGCCAGCTCCCGGCAGACATTGGCCACCACTCCGTGGATACGGCCATGGCCTGGAGTACACTTGGGATCTGGCCAGATGCTATAGGGTTCAGCACCAGGCAGGGCTGCAGCCATGGCCGCCATGTGGCCGTAGACCCGTGGCAGGAGGTTGAGAAGCAGCAGAGCGTTCCAGCTGGCATCGTCCTCAGTTTCCCCATGCTCAGAAGGCCAGCGGAGATGGCGGCGATCATCAGAGAGAGCAAAGGGGGCGCTGACGTGGACAGGTAGCCCTGTGGCCATCTCCTCAGTGGCTGGCAGTGGTAGGAAGCAGCAGAGCCGCCCTTGGCAGGGGCCATGCAGGGGGTGTGCCAGGCTGAGCTCAGGACTGCACCCTATCCGCCCACCCAGTTCCACAGCCATCCCCGACGTGGCTCTGCCTGTGGCCACCAGCCACTCGGGCCCATGTCCAACCCCATCCCTGCACAGGGCCACCTGGTGCCATGTCAGGCTCAGCTCTGTGGCTTCTGCTGGCCCTTGGACAGGGATGAGGCCTTGGAGAGGCTGAGAGGACGCTGACAGGGTACCCATGACGGTATGGACCCCATCACGGGAGAAGTGGTGCAGGGCCACATGCTGGACATGGCGAAGGAAGAGAAGGGCGAGAGGGGCTTCAGTGAGGAAGGTCTGGAGAAGGCTGTGGAGGGACACAGGATTGGAGACACCCACAGCAATGCCTGAGGGTTTCCGTCGGAGAGGGAAGCGGAAGAGAGTGCCCTGGACAGAGTCACGGCACTGCCCTACAGCCTCCAGCCCAGCCCAGAAGGGTTCAAAGAGGCCGGGCAGATCCTGGGCAGCAGAGATGTCCCAACGGGCACCAGCACCTGGCAGCACTCGGCGTTCAGGGTCCAGCACCCCCAGGAATGGGGGGCTCAGCACTCCCGGCAGGTCTGGGGACATGGGCACTATCAGGTCACAGGGCCAACACAATCCCCACAGTCCACTTAGTGCCTCCTAGCCCACCAATGCCCTGAATATCCACCCCAGAACCAACCAGTTCAACCCCTCATGACATCCATGTCAATCCCTGTACACTTCTTCTTCATTCGTTCAGTCCTCCAAGCTGCTAAGCCCTCCCAGTCCTTACTTTTGCCAGATTCACCCATTTCAAACATTTTATGCACCCAGAGTTACTCAATGACTCCCAGTGGGTGCCAGTGCTCCCAGAGCAACCCCATCCCTTCCATGCCTCCCATGCCTTCAGTGCAATCTCAAGTGCCCAGGTCAGACCCCCAGCACTGCTCACCAGTAAGATGGTAGACAGAGGTGAAGCCTAGACCGAAGCGTCCCACTTTGCTGGGGTCCCATCGCTTATGGGACACCCCTGGGCACATGAGCCCAGTCCAGTCCCGGGGGGACAACGCAGCGTTGTTATAGGCCAGGAGAGCTGGGCCTAGGGAACCAGGGCATCAGGATTAGGGGGACTGGGGACATGTAGGAGGGCTGGGGAGGGAAGGTTTGGACCCACCCCTTACAAGTTCCAGTCCCTCCCCAACCACCTAGTCCCACCCAACCCATCTCACCACAGTACCACCAAGTCCTTCCACTTTCCCCAGTACCCCAAGACTTTCATTCCTTCCAGGTCTCACAGTTTCTGCTGATACCTCTTTTACCCCAGTATTTCCCTAATCCCACCCACCATCCCCCAGTACCTCTCAGTGTCCCCCAGTCCTCCCAAGTCTCTCCAAATGACTCCCCTACCCTCTAATCCCCTAAATTCTCCCCCATTACCACCTATTTACCCCCAATCTCCCAGTCCCAATGTCCCATAGCGCCTCTCACCCTGGGTCCCCTCCAGTCCCCCTCCAGCGATGACATCGAACTCCCGCTCATCAGACACAAATACGACCTCGGTAGCACCTGCATCATCTGCGTTCTGCACCAGCTCCTGTGATTGACAATCAGCACCTTGACATCTGGGTCCTCCCTAATCCGCATAGAAAGAACCAATCCTGCCCAGACACCTGGGACCTCTGTCCGCATGAGGTGGGCAGCAGAGTCTAGGAATCAGTGCTGGGCAAGAACCACCATCCTGCCTCAGGCTCCCGAGTTCCCTGCCCATCACAGAGCTCTGCAGTTGAGCGGGAATGCTGAGGTGCCAGGGGCCCAGGGCCTCACCTTGAGGATCTGCCCCCCATCGGGGTACTTCTCCAGGATGCTGTGTAAGTAGTCAAGGAAGATGGGTGCTTGCTGGCAGAAGGCTTCTCTGCAAAGCAAGGACATAGAGGGGTCAGTGGGGAGCAGCCCCCACAGGTCGCTAGGACCCTCATAAGCCTCTTGGGAAACCTACATCCCTGTGGGATCCCTCTACACCTCCATTCCCCTTAGAATTCTCCCCAGTCCCATCACATCCTAATGGGAGCCCCCAGAACCTTCAGCCCCATTCCCCACACAGACTCTAATGACCTCCTTGGCCCCTCACACAATCCCCATGAGACCCCAACAACTTGAGTTCCTCCCCAGCAACCCCTGAGCCCTCAGCAATCCTTATGCCCCTCACAGCATCCTTGCAAGCGTCAGCACTCCCCTAAACCCCCCAGGCACACTCACGCTTCCAGTCGTCTGAGGGCCATGACAAGGAGCGCAGCAGGGTGCCGGGCAGCACTCCCAGATGCCTAGGTCCCTATCCCGCTAGCCACTCTCAGTCTGTGTCCTCCGGGATGCCTCTCACGCTGTCCTGTCAGCTCGTCCTGCTCGGCGCCTGTGGCTGCAGAGCCTGGGAGTGATCTCTACGCGGCTCTGCAGGGACCCTCCCACTCCCGGTAGTTTCGTTTCCTTCAGGCAGCAGCTGCACTACGTCAGTTTCCTAAACTCCAAACTGCCCTGCTAGGACAGAGGAGGGGCCACCACAGGAATGCAGCCAAGGGAATACAGCCCTGGGAATGCAGCCATGGGAATGACGGTGGTGGGGGATGGAGCTTTGGTTGCGGTCATCAACGGGGAGCATGGGGAATGTACAACAGAAGTACTGAGTAGGGCAATGTGGGGGATACAGTTGGGGGATGTGATTGCTGTAGGGATGCAGGGGAAATGTAATAGGAATGGGGTGGAGTAGAGCTATGTGGGATATGGCTATGGGGTGGAATTGCCATGGGGCAGTGAGAAGCTGTGATGTGGCTATGGCATGGGGGGGATAGAAGACATGGACTGAAATGAACATGGGGACAGAGAAGTGGGGCACAAAGGATATGAGGACATGGATATGGGGTGATGGGAATGCGTGGATCACAGTTGTCTGGGAAGGAGACTTTGGGACATGACTGTGAGGTGGAATTGCTGTGTGGTGGGAGTGACGTGGGGCATCATTGAGGCTTGAAGGGATGTGGGATACATGGCCATGGCATGGGATTGGTGTGGGGTGGAAGCCTTGGCAGACCTAGGTAACAGGAGGTACCATGCACTCCCCTGGCTCCTCCAAAAGCAAGGGATGTCCCAACTGGGGCAACCTGATGGGTCCTCTAGGGCATATGCCTAGTGGCAGGGGGTGGAAGGGTCCAAGGACAGGTCCCCAGGCACAGGGACTGGATGGAGAGAGTGGAGAAGACATGGGCACATGAGAGCACAGAGAAAAGTAAACCCAGCATCACAGACACTGAGAGACACAGAAAATTGGCTGTCCTTGCCCTGCAGAGTCTCTGTTCCCGGAAAACAGCTAGGGACAGAGTTCAGTGGGACACTGGACCAGGGAGGATAGATATGCAGAATTAGCCAAGCAAACTTTTGGAGCTGAACCTCCAAAAACTGGAGCCAGCTGAGGACACAACCAGAATCATCAGAGGGTCATGTCCAGTACCATCAGAAAGCCTCTTCTGGGACCGTTTAAAAAACAGTCAGAGAAATCCACCCCAGCTTCAGCCCTATCCTAGGGGAGGATCAGCCCATTGGGTACCCATAGTTGTGAGACAAGGAAAGCAGCTCTGCAGAGCAGTTTTCTCACAGTGGATGATTAATGCCTCGGAGTATGGGACATGCAGTGGAATGCAGAGAATAACATTTGGGGATAACACGAAGCTAATTATGCAATGTTTAGGGGAGGAACCAAAGGTGGGGAAAGAGAGGGAAGCATGGAGGGAAAAAAAAGGTTGCTCACATGTTAAAAGGTTAGCATGCTTGTCCAGCCATGTCCTATGCCTGACTAGGGCAGCTTTATTAATCAGGCCAATCTTCTTAAGCTCCTTTCTTTTTTTCCCTCCTGAGGGACTCCCTACTCTGTGTGCACGTGTCTGAGGAGACCAGAGTGCAAGCGGACAGAGGGGGACTGCAGGTCTAGGGCCCAGGCCTCAAGGTGCAAGACAGAGAGGCTGTGTAGGGCACATTCACAGTATCAAGCAGAACTAGCTGCCCAGTATGTGAAGTGGCTTGGGAGCCATGTGTGCATGTGTGTCTGGGGGTACAAACATATGTGTGTGTGTATACATATATATATGTTACCCACTAATGGGCCATTAATGGACCTTCGTTTTGACCAGCCAGTCGGTGGTGGTGATGATGCTGTCAGTTTTCACACGAGTGCCCAGTATTTCTGACTGTGAAGTTCTGTGTTGCTAGACACGTATCTGGGTTTGTGCGTTTGCCTGCTAGGAACACATGCCCAACTGTGCTACTGCTGGGCCTGAGGACATGGAGTTGTGCTAACCTTGTCTCTACTGTACCACAAGATTCAGCAGTGGTGATGGAGGGCTGAGCCACCTCTCTGCACCTGGTCACAGAAGTAGGTCTTCAAGTTGGGGACATGAGGAAAGGTTCTGCAGAAGATCAGGTGTCCACTATGCCCATTACTTGACCTCATTGCAATGCCACCACCTCTGTGATGGACAGTATTAGCCAGACTGTGACTAAGAAGGCAAGAAAGGGGGTTTGTCCTCCACTGGACGCTGATGATGGCACAGCAGGATGCTCTCAGTACACAGAGATTAGCAGAGGCCATCAAGATATGTGTGCCTAGGGAAAAAATATTAAATAAAATGACAAAAGTTGGTCCAGCTTAGAGGGTCCAAAGGAAGGTTAGCAGGGAGAAAGGGCCAGAAGAGGTGCCATGAAAAGAGAAAGGCCATTCAGCACCCTGCTGCAAAATCTCTTCTACTCCATAATGTCTCCAAGGGAAATGAAAAGTGTTGAAAAGGAAGAAAGACAGAGCATGGAGAAGGTCTATGAACCTATGAAGGGCTGGAACTGCTGAGGAAGTCCAAGAACTGTTTCTCCCATCCACCCTAGATTATAGCCACAGCATGTGCCTAGTGCTTGGGCACAAAGGTCTTGCTCCTTCTGAGGCCAGTTTTGATCAAGGCTGGGCACAGCTGGAGATGGGCAGGCAACTGTAGATGTTGCAGTCTACAGCACAAGGGGCAATGGGAGCAAGACCCCACTGGATGCCTCTTGGAGGAGAAAAAATGGAACTGGGCCATGAATCTTAACAGTTACATGGTACACTGGCAAGATTCAAAGTACACTAGGAGGTCTGGGTCATTCACATCAGACCTTTATAATCATTCACCCTGTTCTATTGACAGGTGTTATGCACTTACCTATCTGATGTGCAGCTATGTACTGCAGTGGGCTTATACAGGTTCCACAGCTTATGTGAGATTAGTTCACCGTGTACTTGCACTACTAGTTAACCAAGAGTTAACTATGAATAGTGGCGCTCTGCTGTTATGCAGCACTCACTTATGCTAACATGCAGGTATCTGCATAGCTATGGCTTGGACAGGCTCTACTCAGACTCATTATATCCTCATAACCTCCACTACACTCTGATGGTGAGGACCTAGCAGGGTGGGCTGTGGACCCCCTTTGCCAGGTGGATTTAAATTGGCTCCAGGGCCAGTACTCTCCCCTCCATGCACCACTGCTCTGTCCCAAAACATGAAAGATGGGCCCTGTGAGTCAAGACAGACTTGGGTGTGGGCAGCACCTCTGCACACATCTCTGATCCTCTCAACACACTCAAAGGATGATCGCTCCTGTTCTGTCCCAGCACAGGGCCATGCTGTCACTTACCCTACACAGCTGCAGTGCCCCATCTCTTCCCTGCTCACCTCACTCCCACATCACCCAAAGGGACAGACAGCCCTTCCACAGCTTAACCAACTACTTGTTATTGCCAAAGGGAGCTCCATCAACACCACTGGCCAACCCAAGAGGGAAGAACAGCTGGGGAGGCTGAAGGCTGGGGTCAAGGTATGGAGGCAGGGGCAATTATTTGGGGTAAGGACCATACCATTGCCCCAGTATAGGCCTGAGGAGGTTTGCATGAACAAAGAACGGGCCAGACTCTGTAAAACACAGAGTAGCTTCAGACCTACAGATGAGGGAGATGTTGCTCTATCTCAGGGCTTTGACTGATCCATTCCTCCCTAACTAGTTCCCATCCCTGCCCCAATGAAAGAAATCATAGATATGACCCAGTTTCTGGGAGATCATTTAAGTCAGGAGACAGTAAACCTGTGCCAGGTGGCAGAAAACAAACAAGGGTCATTGGGGTTTAGGGTTGCCAGAAGATGAGGTCAGGCAGGACGAAACAGTCCCCGAAGGGGCAAAAACGAAAAGAAAAGCCAAGTTAGTTCCCTGATGTTCCATTTCACGAGGCCATCAACCCCAAAACAAAAAGGAAGGAGCAGCACAGACACTTCCCTAAGGCTGGACTCAGTGTAAGTGGACTCTCCCGCCCCCTTGCATCACTAAACCCATTTCACAAGGGCCAAGAGGAAGCCATTTCGCCAGCAAATAACCCAGAGTCACTGTAAGAGAAACCAAAAGTCCCTAACACTTTGTCCTCAGCTCCATAGGAGCCTAAGAGCAACGCATTGCGGATGCACAGCGCTGACTGGATTATTCTGGGACCAGTTCAACCACCCAAGCCCTACAGTAAGTCTGCAGAAACACGAGCTGTGGCACAGGAAGCAGCTTGTGATAATCAGGACTTGCGATGACAGAGGAAGAAGCCACATAGCTGCAAGAGAACAGACTTGGTGTTTCCCTATCAACCCTCCTTCCTGAGGAAGCCCTGCTTGAGTCAGAGTCACAGGGCACTAAGAGGGACTGCGATGGCGCCCATGATCCACATGCTAACCTTTGGTGAGTGCCAGTGGCTGTATGGGCTCCCAGAGGGGACACGAGGTGCCTTGAGCGCCCAAAAGAGATGTTACAGAGCAGGTAATTTCTCTTGCAGGTGCTTGCCTAGTGGTGCAGAGCATGACTGCCACAAGTGAGTATCGTGAGGGGTGAGATAGGGAGTTTGGACACATTTCAAAGCCTCTGTCTACCTCCTGGAGCCCTCCCCAGCCCCACTGCACCCAACTCACCCTTGTGTGGAGATGGGACCTAGAAGCAGCTCTATGCTCACAGCTGGGCTCCAGAGCACTCCATGTCTGTCTGGCATCATCTCTCTCACTACAGGTGACTCCAGTGTAATCATCTACTTGCAGCCACCTGGGGTGATCCCGCTGGGAGGCTCTGCCACCATCTGCTGCGAGTACCAGTGCGATGGCGGGACCTTTGTGCTGTACAGGACTGGCGAAAAATTACACACTCTGAAGCCAGGTGGCAGAAGGGCTGAGTTCTCCATCTCCAACGTCACCCGAAGTTTCTCAGGTCCCTATACCTGCTATTGCACGCATGGAGATAATGGGACTGTGCTGGCACACAGTGACAAGTTGGAGGTCCTGGTGGAAGGTAAGGGATGTGCCGTGGCCACTCCAACGTCCTCCAGTGCAGGGGAAGTATTAGGCATTTTGGCTTCCCTATCTGCACGACAGGAAGGGGTTTTTTTCCCCTCATCCCTATCTTGGAGGGGTGGAGAACATCTCTGCCTCAGCCTTAGAGAGGTGGTGGCATCACAGATGCCCCACAAGGCTCCCAGTCCCACATCTCTCCCCACAGAGCTCCAGGGCCCCGAACCTGTTCTTTCCATCCTGCCTGCACGTGATGTGACTGCAGGGTCTGCCGTGCTATTCCGTTGCACCTTCTGGAATGACACTGCTCTCTGTTTCCTGTACCTGGAGGGCCGGCCTGGCATACTCTATGAATTCCCGGATACGGAGGCCACTTTCCACCTCTCCCACGTGGAGCAGGAGAATGGGGGCCGCTACATCTGCCAGTGCTTCATCAAACAGTTCCCACCGGTATGGTCTAGGCCCAGTGAATTCTTGGAACTGGTCGTCAGAGGTGAGACACTGACCCATCTCATCCTACCCTCCTTTTCTTCATTAGCCTCTGCCACATCATGGGGGGAGCTAGAAAAGAGGAGGCTAGAGAAAGAAAGCAGCTGGTAAAAGGTCCCAAGCAGAGGTTGGCAACTTCCTCCGACGTGTTTGAGGCTTTGCCAGCCCCTCACAGCCCCTAGAGAAATGGTGTTCCTGAGACACGAGTGGTGATGGAGATTAGGGAAAGGGCATGGGGTCAAGCCTGAAGGGCAAGGGGACTTGCCGCACATGATGGGACACTGTGGGGGCACTTACACCTGCATGTACCACTCCCAGGAGCCTTCATGAGAACTCACGAGCACTGCTGGCTGGCTGCTGGTGGTAGGTGAAGGCAGGTTCCATGGTCCTGGCATCCTCTGTGGTATCAATGCCAGGAGCCATCAGGGAGGGTGATGCATCAGAGATTGGGAAGCAGGGGGAGTCACAGTGGGGCAGGGATCAGGAAAGGCGACACAGAAGCAGTTAGAAGATCTCAGGGTCCCCTTTGCTCCCTATGAACTTACCTCTATCCCTATTTAGCCCAGGAACCCCAAGGGTATCCCACTGGTCCAATGACTTTGTTTGCCCTGGGACCCTATGTGTCCCTGCTTTGTCCCCCTAAGCCTGCTTCCCCTTGAGCTCTCCTTATTATAGGAGCTCTCCAGGTTCTGACGACAGTCCCTTCCCATACTCCACAGGTTACACCTGGGGCAACATCGCACGCCTGGCTGTGGGGGCCGGGGTCCTGGTGCTGCTGGGGCTCATTGTGGCTGACGCCGTGCGCAGCTGCAGACCCACGCCTGGCCGCCTGGGCCCCCTCTAGAACGGAGCAGAACCAGTCTCCAAATCACCAGGAGGGAAAACAGCGCCATTTCACCAGGCAGACTGCAGCCTCTGTGCCTGGGGAACTCCACGTGGCCACCGTCGCTGGAGCTGGGACTGGTAAAGCAGCTGCTCGTCTCCTCTCCCACCTTCCGACAGTGCAATAAAGCAGCTTTCCCCACCCATCGCTTCCAGCAGTTGCCTTCAGGAGACAGGCAAGCTTGGGAGTGGCTCTCCAGCCCTCTACAGCCCCAGTGCCCCTATCCCAAGGCAGTGCGGGGCCCAGCCGCCCAGTGCCGGGGAGCCCGGCAGCATGAGCAAAGGCTGAGAGAGCTGGGCCTCTTCAGCCTGCAGAAGAGAAGACTGAGAGGGGACCTGATCAATGTATAGAAATATCTCAAGACAGGGAGTGAGGAGGAGGGAGCTGGCCTCTTCTCAGTGGTGGCCAGTGATAGAACTAGAAGAAATGGCCGCAAATTGAGGCACCAAAAGTTCCACAGGAACTTGCGAAGGAATTTCTTACCAGTGAGGGTGACAGAGCACTGGAACAGGCTGCCCAGAGAGGTGGTGGAGTCTCCTTCTCTGGAGATCTTCAAAACCCGCCTGGACACCTCCCTGTGCCACATGCTCTAGGGGACCCTGCGTGTGCAGGGGGGTTGGACTAGATGACCTCTAGAGGTCCCTTCCAACCTTAACCATTCTGTGATTCTATGATCAAGTGAGGCCCCACTCCAGCGTGGGAGCTGTCGCACAGAGCCCTGCAGCACCCCAGCAACTGCCGAGCCCCTCCTAGAGGCGCTGCCGATTGGCCAGCCACAGCCTGGGGGCGGTGCCCTACTGCTTGGTGGGGTGGAGCCATGCAGAAGCTCCGCCTCCCACCACCACTTCACGGGTTCCCCAGGCTGAAGAAGCAGCACGGAGGTGTGAGCCGTGCCGTCACTCACGTTTATTTATTGTTATCTTGAAACACTGACAAAAACACACCGTTGCGATCTCTCTCTATATAAATTTGGTTCATACAAACATAAATTTATATACAGAAGATCTCCCAATCTCGGTATACTCATGACACAAAGTTCTGGAAGAGCTGCACTGGGTAGGGCAGGAGTAGTTCCATTACGAAAACGCAAAGAGAAGATGCACATATATATTAAAAAAAAAAAAAAAAAAAAGGCAAAATGAATGAAAGGGCCAAAAAGCTTTGTAACCACAACTGCGCTCCTCCCAAAACGCAGCTCCCCTTTCCCCTCCTCAGGGAGCAGCAGCCCCAGGACACAGGGTCAGGCTCAGGCTGTTCCCTTGGCACTGGAGATGGCTCCTCTGCCCCAGGGCTGAAGGGGAGAGAACGGCAGGGGAGCTCCTAGGGCACCTCTTTGTGTGGCTGTCTCCTCCCTGGCGCTCCCTGGATTGCACTCGAGACCACAGATGGGCTTCAGAAGGAGGTGGCTTCATGTGAACCATCAACTCTTCCAGAGAACTTGGAGTGCTTATTTTCTTTTTATTAAACACTGTTAGTGATTGATGAAAAAAGAAATATTGCTCAGGCCTCTTGGAACGAGAGGCAGCCAAGCATGGCCTGGCAGGAGCAGGCCCAGTTCCTCACTGAGCCTCAGGCCTGCCCTTTCCTTTGCAGGGACAGGGGCTTCAGGCTCTCGCTAAAGGGATGAACAACTTCCCAGGAGGCTCGGACCAGCCCCTGGGTCCACCCTAGACACCTGAGACTGGAGGGGCAGCAGCGCCGCAGCACTCGCCACAGGATGGCCAGTATCCCATGGCTCCAGCAGAGCCAAGGCCACCCTTGGCAGCACTGTGGGAACATGGGCTTCAGGGGTCTTAGAAATACATTTAAAGATCTTCCATGAACTGAAAAACTCAGGCTCTTGTCACCTGTTTTGGAGGGAATCTTCAGATCTCATCAGGTTCAGCCCTAGCTCCAGCTCCTTGGTGACACGGCAGTAGAAGTGTCCAGAAGTAACTTTGGTTGGCCAACAGGAGAAGAAGGAAAAACTTTGGTGCTTCTGCCATGGCCACCTTGACACTTCTTGGCCTGGAGCTCCCCACGGGACTCTTACAGAGCTGGAGGACCTGCCACAGCGAGGCTGCGGCCGCTCTTCCCTTCTTCCAGCCTTCTTGCTGGGACCACGGGCTGCTCCCTGACATGCTGCCTGTTACTCCAGCTGCCGACTGCCGCTACCCCAGCCACATGTTTGCAGCCGCCAGAAACTGCCATAATAAAACGGCATCAGACCACCAGCAGAGGAAATAGCATTGTTATCTTTCTATACTAGCACCCAGAAACACCATAAACAGCTATTCACACATACATAACACTGCTTTGGGTTTGTACGTTTTAGTTTGTTTCCTTTTTTTTTTTTTTAGGGAAAAAAATGTTTATAAGCTTTAACAGTAAATAGCCCTTGACCATCTACAAACTCTGTAACTCTCTTACCCAGACCAAACTCAGAAGCTTTGAACCCAAAGGCCTGAAAGGAGCCTGCCCAAGAGGCAGGTGAACTGATGCTCACAACAACAGACAAGAGCGCAACAGAAACCCTCACATCTCATTTCATGCTTTCCATGAGCTTGTTTTTCCAGGAAAACTGTTCCCTGTGCAGAATTTGGACACAGCAACATCCCCACCAGAGACCCTGGATCCTGCCGTTCAGCCGAGGAACATTCATAGCAGGCTCAGCCAGTCTGCATTTGCTCTTACAGAGAGATTACAAGAGCTTAGGATGGTAGCATCCAATGGGAGCAGCTTCCAGCAGCACCTTCTGGTGTTCAGGGCCAGCAAAGGCTGGAGCACCCACCTCTGTCCACCGTCTCAGGGCCCAGGCAGAGTAGGGCTTGGTCAACACAACAGCAGAGCAAGAGTTGTCAGCATGGGCAATACGGTCCTGTGGAGCAGTCATGGTTGGCTTTACAGCTCCTTTTGCCTTTGAACAGGCATCCTGGGAATTCCTCACATCTCTGCTCCCTGGGGCTGTCCTGGGAAAGAGAAGACTCTCCCTCCACCCTTGATGCTCTTTTTAGATCTGATACCCTGGTAGCAACTTCTTCCTGCCCACCCAAGGCCAACACTTTGTCCCTTCCCACAAAGGAGGAATGGCTTAGCATGAAAGAGTGGAGCAGACAAGAATGGCGTTCAGATTTCCTTATACCCCCAAACCAGGACCTGTGCAAGGGTACCAGAGTCAAGTAAGAGATGTGTTATTCCATATCACAACTGGAGGTGTATTAGAGCACGGTTTACATGGAGAATCTCACAGCTGAAGGTTCCAGAGCTCCTCATCCTCTTCTTCAATACACAGTAGCCCAGGAAGAGACTTTCCAATAGCTGACAAGACCAAGTTTGACACCATTTACTATGGATTGAGGGTGATGACTCTGGGAGCAATAGTAGCATTCAAGAACAAGTCTGTTCCTTCCCACTCACTCTCTCTCCACAGCTAGCCACACCACAATGCGTGATGAGATGAAAGAAAATGAAAAGGGAGAGGAAAGGGAGAACTGCCTAAATCAAACCCAAGCACTGACAAAATAAATACATACACTAGTTACAAGGTCAGCATGAACAGCAAACAGCAGACATTTCAAGAGCAGGTCAAACAAGACCCCAAATATTCAATAAGAAAGAGTCAAAATGCTACATTTCCATGGGAAGCCTCGCACAAATCGACTCAAGTGTGACCGTGGCTTCCAAGGCAGTGTTGCTCCTAGTCATGTTGCTGGTGTACACGCTAAGATCTCCCACCCCTCTCTCTGAGCACTGGGAAAGGAGAAAGGATTTATTTCATTACTGCTATGTCACTCATGGGAATGGAAAGAAGAAACATTCAGACCCAGATCACACCTTTTCAGAGAGTGGAAATCTCTCACGGACCCAGCAACCCACCCCTAGCCTGTGCTGACCTCCTTCTGGTGTGACAGGGCAGAACCACAAGAATCCCAGTCACTCTTCCCGTCCCTCCAGCTGGGGTCCTTGCTTTGGTGATCTCCACAAAAGACAGGCAGGGAGGGATAAAAGACCCCCAAAGCATTGCTTAGGCTGTGTGTGTCCTCACCATCTTGACAGGTGGTGACACGGGCAGCATCCGGGGCTGTCTAGGACTCTGCATGCCCTCAGTCATGTCCGCTTTCTAGGCTAAAATATCCTAGTCTACTTGGGTCTTCCCTCCATTATGGGGGACAGTGTTACACAAACAGTCCCAAAGAGCATGCACCCTGTGTTGCTAGAGCATGTGCTGTGTTGCTAGAAGGACAGAAAAACCTGTCCGCTGCTGAACATTCTAGCTCTGCAGGGAAGGAAACCAGGTAGCAAAAGCAAATCCTACCTTTCCAATAACAAAATTTGAGGGCCATAAGGTGACTTGGCAGGATGCAGTCAACTAACTTAGGAATTCCTTAGGAACCAAACTCCACATCTGCCTGTGGGGAGATAAAGGTTTTCTTTTTGCCCTTTGCGGCTTCCTCAGCATCATGGAGGGCCTTTCTCTGCTCTCCTCTGCAGAGGATTTTAATTGCTGCAAGGAACACCAGTTAACCAAACTGCCTTTCTCCCAGAGACGTGTTGGCCCAGACAGACCACAGTGTAAGCAGCAGTGTTGTTCTGTATCCCTGCACCCTGGCCACATGGGGCCCCTGGGCTGCTGCCTTACCCTACAGAGCAATAAGACATTGGTGCTGGTCACACGCAGGGCACACTGCTTCGTCAGAGGGTCAAGAGATCGGCCACTGATGCCCAGTGCAGTTAAGGGGCAAAGTTACCATCTGGTTTTAAAAGGCAGAGTCACAAGAAGCCAAGAGAGAAAAATTAAAGTGAGCAGGAGCTCCTTGAGAGTGTCCCTCATATGTTGTTCGCATAAACCTCTTCCCAAAGGAACATCATGAGGGGAAAAAATATCTCTCAGTTTCAAAACACAGAAAAGACAAACCTCAAAACAGGTGTGAGTATGAATGTCATTAGTTAATTCCTTCCCTTTCCTTGGTCACTTGAGCCGTGAGTGGTGCCAACCCTTGGTCCCCTTCAGCCTCTGTGCAACTCCACTGTCGATGAGCACAACCCTGAGCTAGCGCAATCACCACACTTGGAGCAAAGCAAGGGTGGTTTTCATACTAAGGCAGGCAAGTCCTGCATCCACCCTCTGCCTCATCAGCCTCTACCAACACTGGAAGAGAGGGACAGCATGGAGAGAGAGAGAGAGAGAGAGAGGAGTGGGGGAGAGGGGGACAGGAAGAGGAGGAGGGAGATGGACTGGTGTGAGAACAGACATGAGGCATCCAAGAGAGCATGGGCAGGACATGGCAAGCAGTGAGTTGTTGTGGGAGGCCTCTGTCCTGGCCAGATAGTTTGGCAGCACCACTGCTGAGAGGAGGTCTCAGTTGGGCCAAGAAAAGTCACTTTAAGGTGTCGTCAGCATTTTTGAACATGAGGATGGCATTGTAGATCTTGAGTGCTGGACCCAACTTGACGCTCATAATTTTGACAATGTCAGCCTGTGTCAGCAAGAGGAAAGCCTCGCCGTCGATCATCTGGAGAGGAGAGCAGGGACAAGGGCGTTCATCAGAAAGCCAGGCTGATATTTCCCAGGGACAACCACGGGTTCTCCCTGGAGACACGCACATTGTCACTCACCTTCACATCTTCTGCCAAGAGCAGATAGGTTAAGCTGTTCCTTCCCAAGACATTTGGAGGGTTGTGCCACAGCAACTTCCCCGCTCCAGGCCACCCCCATTCACATAGAGCAGGGAACAAGCCAGGCACTGTATTCTCACCATGTCCCAACCCACTGTGTTACATAAACCAAAACTGGTAAATTTGCAGAACCAGGAACAGGGGGAAAGTCCCTTCCAAGGGTGGCCACAAAGCTCGTGCTGCAGCCAGCTGACTGACAGGTGAGAGCACAACAGGCACAGGACACAGCAGCAGGTGGTTTGCTCTGGTCAACAATCTCTTCCTCTGCCTGCATGAAGGCTGCCCCAGCTTGGCTCTGACTGCCTGAGCACCACTAAAGCACAGACTCAACAGGCTAGGACACACACTGCACCCAAAATGTCCAGGATCAGTTTGCCAGTATACGGTGGAGAGCAGCTCCTCCATGGTTTTGTCTGCGGAGGAGTCTAAAAACTATGAACACGCCTGATGGACATGACTAATGCTGGACTGATGCTCTAGTGAGAGGGCACAGGGATGGAGAGGATGAATGGGTGAGAAAACAGTAAGGCAAGATTGCTGTCAGGCAGCAACACTCCTGACATACACGGGAGGTGCCATGGGCCAAAGGTTGCTGGCCCATCCCTCCCTCCTGCTTTGCGGTCCTGGGCCACTGGTGCCTGTCCTCTGGCCAATCTCACCTCATCCTTGAAGAGTTTGGCTTGGTCTTCACAACCTGTCAGAGTCTGGACGAAGCTGAAGACCTTGGAAGAGACAGGGAGAGCAGTGTTAAGGCTTCCCTGACTGGAAACACCCTGAGCCCACACTCTTACTTCAACAGTGGCATTTTGTCTTCAATACTGGTGTAGGGTAACACATGGCATCCTTTCTAGACAGGATAAAGAACTGCAGTTTGGGTGCTTGTCTATGACTAGGAGAGACGACTCACAGATGAGGGAAAGGCTCCTGGTCTTCTCCAGCCCCACAGCAGCTAATGCCACAGCAGCTTCATCTCCAGCAAGCAGCATTAAGTGTAGCAAGATGATTCTGACTGCGGGTCCAGGTCAGCAGAAAGACACACAAAAGGTAATGGAGGTACCAGGCAAGCCTGGCAGTCAGGGCTGACAGTCTGGCTCCAGAGGTCAAGCTCCCCTGGCCTCAAAAGGGGCTATTGTGGATGCCAGAGAAAGGGAATGAGAGATGATAAGGGAGAGTCCAAGAAAACAGTAAAAAAGAAAAGAGTCAAAAGAAAAACAGAAAAATAAGTGATTCCTTATCTGCTGAGACAATGGCCATTTTTTTTTTTCAAATAAAAAGACTAAACTGCTTTGTTTGGAAAATTGTTGGATGCTAAATGAAGGAACAGCTGATTGCTTTCATTTCTCTGCCCAGAGCTAGTGCCACATTCAAGCAAAGCCACAAACTAGTAGTTCTAACAGTCTATCCTGCACGTGTCCTTCCCAGCGGCTGCCATCAGGGCAGGTGCCCACACTTTCCCCTCCTTAGCAGAAGCGCATCAAAGCTGGCCATGTCCTTACCAGCCCGTGGAACTGGCTCTCGAGACTCCTCATCACCTGGCACAGTTGTCAGCAGTACTGCACAGCCACAAGAGTGGGTTAGGAGCCAGCAAGCTCTCTCCAAAACCGCCTTACCTCATCAATGGTCCACTTGGCCACTGTGCTTGCTGTGATGCCAGCCACCCCTGGCAGGAGCTTGCAGTGCTGCTCCCAGCAGAGGGACAGAGAGCGGTCAGGGTGGGCAGACAGCGCAGACATGAAGAGTGACTGGTGCATATTGTCTGAGGAAATAGCTGGCAATAAAAAGACAAGACATGATAGAAAATAGAGAAATGTGAACATCCTATCCCATCCTACAAGCCCTGTGAGCTGAGGACCTGGGATGAGATGATCTCATAGATCCAGACTATCAAGAACCAGGTTATCCCTTGCATTAAAGGGTTATTAGTGTACCAAAGAGTCCAGGTAGATGGTATTGACAATGATGGAGAAGAATTTTTGAGCTAACAGGCTTGGTTCTTCCTTGTTCTTACCATCTCCCATCATTTGCTTTCTAAACTAAATTAAACAAAGCTAAGCTAAGCTAAGCTAAGCTAAGCTAAGCTAAGCTAAACTAAACTAAACGAACATCAATTTTCACATCAGAATGCAATCCTTAATTATTTAGTTAATTTTGGTTTTTTTAACAAAGCTTTTATCTTATTCTGTGCCGCAAGGAGTCAGGGATATCTCCCACGAAGTGATCCTTTTCATTTGTTCCTAGTGCTGGAATAGGCACCAGACCATATCACAACTGGTAAGTGCTGGAAGAAATGTCTTAGCCTCTTGCAGACATGCTGTTTTATTTCAGTTGTAAGAACTAAATGCAAAGCAAATTGTTCAGCATTAACTTTCTGTACTGTGGCAATAATATAGCATTTTACAATTCCACTAATGTTTCAGGGCTAGCAGGGCATTCACAAGATGAAGACATGACATCCTTGTCTGCAGTGTACAGGGGGCTTTGTAAAACTCACTGCCATGGAAAGAGGATGATAATTCCCTGCCCTAATGCACTCATAGGAAGCATAAATATAAGCCAAGAGACATGGAAGGAACAAGCATAGCTCTGGTAAGAGACAGGAACATTTCCTCCACAGAGCTTTGACAGTCAGGCCATGAGCCATGGGTAGACTCTGCACAGACCTCCAGGAGGTGTTAACCCACTCTAGGCCTGACCATACAGACCAAGAGGAGACCCTTCTCTCCCACCCACCATGCCAAGTCTTCAAGCCATGTCTCTGACTTGCAGTGACCCATGGAAGAAGACAGCTTACTCTACTCACTCTGGAAGTCTTCCTGCTGGATCTTTCGGTACTTTGGAGGTCGCCCTCTAAAAAGGCAAGAAGATGGATTTCAAATTCAGCTGGGTCCAGTCTGATGACCCTTCTCTGCATAGCACAGAGCTGTCCCCTTGAACTGGGAGGATTACCTCGCAGACGCTAACCCAAATGATTAACAGCCAAGCTTAGACAAAATGGAAATAAAAAGCAGAAGTGATGCCCAAGGTGATCCAACAGAGCTGGAAGGACAAAGAGCAGCTGCCAGCAAGCATGCATCCCCGTGGGTAAGGTGCCTCTTCTGGCTTGGCTGTCCCTTCCAAAGTCACCCAGCATGGTGCAGGTGTAGCTCTGCCTGAACTGGCCTCACCAGTCTTGTCCCTACCTCCCATGGTGCCGAGATTTCTTTCGCTGAGAGAAGCTGAGCAAGTTCCTCTTTCGAGCTGAGGCTTCAGTGTCAGATAAGTCTGTTTTGAGCCTGCTCTGGTTCTTCTCTGCCAGTGGACACCCTGAGAGGCAGTAATGGGCTGTGAATCTCCCAGTCACGTGTCCTGACCCGTCACAACCCGGTGTGGGGCACTTCCTAGAGAACAGAGGGTAGGTGATTGTTGGACCCAGCACGGGGCAACACAGGAACACGGGCCAGGTCCAGCATACCTGGCAGCAAGGCTACTCCTCCACTTCAAAGCACAGGAAGCCACAGCTCTGGCCACAGAGAGCAATGTCACAGGCTTGCTGAACAAATGCCCTGGGTCCAGGGCATGGCGTATGTGAGCTCACAGCCAGGAGAAGCCCAGCCCCTCTAGGTACAAATCCCAGGCCCACCTTCCCCACAGCTTTAACTGCTGGCTGTAAAAGTCTCCTAACAGTAGGTTTCACAGAGTCTCCATAATCTCTTCCTTCCTCTCGGAGACATCTAAACTATCCACAGGCCCCCAAATCAACAGAGTAAGAAGGAAGCAGGTTTCACGAGCCGGGCCAGGAGGGAAACCTCTGGGAGCCTGATCTGCCTCCTTGCACTCAAGGGCTCTCCACCTGACATGCTTGTCTGCTCCGATGCTAGCTTGCTGTAGTGGGGTCAGTGTGACATCACTCCTGACTTCCCTGGAAAAAAGTTCACACTAGTGACCTAGGGGGAAGTTTTAGTGCCCTGTCTCAGCACTTTCCAACTCAAAAACTCATGGAGAAAAAGCATCCATAAGGAACTGGAAAAATATCATTCTGGAAGCTGGTATCAATGAGCAGTGTCAAAAAGGTAACTAAGGCTGTCCCCTATATAGTCCATATGTCCCACAGGCAACTGGGTGTCTAGGGTGCCCTTGGGCATTTCTGAGTTACACAGAGCAGATACGGAGCACAGAGCACCCCCTCATAAGGAGTCACACTAGGAATGCAACCCCAAGGCTTTAAAGAGCCCTGGCACATGTAGTGCCAGAACTGAGATGGTGGGCCGAATGGGGCAAAGATGAATGCCAAGAGGTTGTGTGGGTGGTAAAGCAGAGGACAAAGGCCCCAGTGCTGAGACCACCACAAATCTTGTCCCTCCAAGCCATGCTGGGAGAGCTCACCTGTGGTGAAAGTTGTACTTGGAGCCCTTAGTGTGAGGGATGTTCTTGCAGCCCAGAGTTGGGCAGCCACCATGGGCAGAGGAGGCTGGTTCCTTTGGCCCTGTAAAAGAAGAAAAACGGACATATATAGTCATAACCAGGGCCACAGGCAGAGATCTGTGTTCCCTGTTTGCTTCAAACTGCAGGAACATCTCCACCTGCCAGCTCTGTGAGAAAGGCCTTTTACTCCCTGCTGATCCTCAGCCAGTGCATACTTCTGTTCATGACCAGGGGACAATGACAGCAGGGATCTGGCACTCTTGGCACTGGTGTGAGGTGCTGTCTCAGACCAAGGACTTACTGAGAGGAGGCTGCAGTGGGTGCCCAGTTTTTGAGCACCAGCCTATGGGGTGGATGTCTGGATGATCTGCATCGATCCAGAAATCATAGACGTGACTCCAGCCATCAAAATGGATCTGGGGAAACAAGTGAAAAGGTCATCTTTAAAGTACTGCAACCCTTCAAGTTGATGGCAAGCATCAAGGTAGAGCTAAACTGCAGCAGAAGGTTCTGCTCCACTCTTGGAGACAGGCAATGAGACTTGCCTACTTAATGCTTCCACAGGCCTCCACATACTTTGCCATTGTAACTGACACAGCAAAATAGGAAGATCAGGAGAAGCCAGGACAGTCTCTGCATGCAAGTTCAGCACCAGGATTCCAAGACCCACCTTTATTCTGTGATCTTCCACATCCTCCACGCTGGCCACTCGAATGAAGGAAGGAGTCCTCCTGTCCACTGCTTCCAGCTTCATGTTGACCAGAAAGCCATGGGGTGGGCGCTGAGGGTGAGGAGCACTCCAGGTCACTGAGAATCAGGAATGTGCTGCAGTCCTTCCCCATTTTTCCACCAACATGCACTCCAAAGCCTAGTTCCCACCTCCAGCTCATGGGGGTTGGAATCCTTCCAAGTTCAGAAATATAGCCAGGAGAGAGTAGGGACGGATTTCTGAACTGTGTTGACACAAAATATCTCTGCCAATGAGAAAAGGCCTCACAGAGACCTCTTTTGAGGAATTACATTGTGGCTGCATTTGGCTGGACATAGCTGCCATTACTGCATTCCTGACAAACCATCAAGTAAGCTGAAACAATTTTCCATCACGTGCCTCTTATCTAGCTAAGGAAGTGGTCATACTCTTCATTTTTCCTAGTTTGCATCTCTTTGTCCAATACAGCCCTTATTTCTACACTCTTGATGTAGATTTGAACCCCAGGCTGTAGCAGGAGCACACTATACATCACCTTTCATAAAAGCAAGGATGTGACAATGGAGGACACCTGAAGGCCTGACAAGGTACAGGAGAGTTCAGGACTGGGCACTTACCACTTTAAAAGCCCAATCTGGGACAGCAGACGCTCCAGTTTCCTTTAGGTACTTTTCCCAGCTGAAGTTGTCAGGATCAGGATAATCTAGAAGGAAGAAAGATGTACAGGGTGAGACACACAGGTTTGCAAGAGGATAGCAAAAATCCCACAATGCCCTACTGCCTTGCAGGACCAATCAAGCATGCACAAGAACCTGAGCAATATCAAAATGTGCTGCTTTTTCTAATGGACCATGACGTTCAGAGTTCAGAGGAAGAAAAAACATCTGGGCCAGCACTTAAGCCTCCTGATCTGTCCACTCGGCCTGATAAAAGCAGTGCTGAACACAGGCACAAGACCCTTGACAAGTGCATGCAATCTCTTTTGCCATGGCCTTGCTCACAGAAGCCTCCCAGGCCTGCAAGCAGGCAGAGACTGTGGAATTTAATCCCGTGAGCAGCCTTGTCTCCCCAGGGGAAGACTGTTGGCAAGAGAACACACTAGTGCAGGCTGTGCTCCCCAGCAACCCACTCACCTTGAGGAGGTGTGAGAGGTTTGCCATGTTCCTGACACCATCCAACTGGGTGAATATATGGACTGCTAGGATCACACCTGCAAAACACATGTGTTCACTTATGTGGCAGAGACACTCAGCTCAGCACTGCTGGAGGGCGCAGACTGTCAGGGCCCAGAAGAGGCCTGGCCTATGTCACCTGCAAATGCCTCACATGAGTGTGTGTCTTTTACAGCACCCCCATTCCTGGGTAATCCAGAAGACTGTGGAATCAGAGACTAGAAGAGGGGGGCTCCAGCTCATAGGAGCAGGGCATGAGCTCTGACAGTATGTAGCCAGCAGGATTAGGGAAGCGATCATGTCCCTGTACATGTGGCCACTGCTGAGACCACATGTTGAATATCAGGTTCAGTTTTGGGGCCCTCACTACAAAAAAGACACGGAGGCGCTGGAGTGCATTCAAAGAACGGCGATGAAGCTGGTGAAGGGGCTGGATGATTCTACGAATATGCCCTGGGTTCAAGCTCCACAGTGGAACTACCCATGGAAATTTAGCACTTTGCCATGGGAGGGGAGACATGCTGCACATTTCGTGGAGCTCAGAGCAGGCAGAGCTGAGCAGCCAACGAGCTCAAGTACCGGCTGTGGAACCCACACAGACGACGGTTACTCAGATGCTCCTGCTTTGCGGGTCTGCCCTGTGCCAGAGCACATAGGAGCCATTACTCGTGACCAGCATTACCCAGCACGGAGCAAGCAGCAGGGTGAAATGTTTTAAATGACTGATACAGCAACAGCTACAGAAAGAGCCCTTCAGGCAAGGAACGGATGCAGGCAAAATGAGAGAGATCTGCAGGTGCTGGCTATGAAGCAGGATGGATGCAGACTTGATTTCAGGGCCTTGACTCAATCATTTGCCTTAACCTGCCTTGACCAACCCTGTCTGTGACCTCCCCTCCCACACAGCCACACACCTTTTCTGCCCATGGCCCCACAAACTCCTTTTAAGATCAGGCGTTCAGTCTTTGCCTTGGTGACATTATAGTTGTCCTTGCCCAACACCAAAGGGAGTTTCAGGCCCAAGTCAGGGCTTATAATCAAGCGTATTTTAACGTTATGTTCATGGGAGAGACATGCCTACATCACAGAAAGTAACAGAGTGACATGACCAGAAAAGCTTCTCCCTCCAGCACAGGCAGGTAACCCTCTGACCTAGCAGACCACTGCTAGCCTGCCTGCAAGGACATTCCGGGAACATCCCAGAGCACCCATCATTTTTGCTGAAACAGTAGCAAGGCTTCTTGCTCTTGGTGTCCAGGAGCCACTATGTGCTTACCAGTAGTCATAAGTATCATCCCAGTTGTCAAAGTGCACCAAGAAGCGATTGTCCACCACGTCTGTCACTGTGGCGACACAGATGAGGGAAGGGTTCATGCGGTCCACGGCTTCAAGCTTCATGCCCACCTCAAAGCCCAGAGGAGCCTCCTGCTGTAAGGAGAGGGAAGGTTTTGCTGGTGTCCACGGTGCCACACACAACCTCCTCACCACTTCATTTGACTGTGGCACACCCCTAAACCCTCCCAAATAGGACTCAACTCTGGCCACCAGCCAAGTGGTTAGCGGTCGGAGGTCAGTCCTCAGTCCAGTTCTGTTCAGCTTACTCATTAACGACCTGGATGAAGGGATGGAGTGCTCCCTCAGCAAGTTTGCTGAGGATACAAAATTGGGAGGAGTAGCTGATAGCCCTGAGGGCTGCGCTGCCATCCAGTGGGACCTGGACAGACTGGACAGCTGCATGGTGCAAAACCTCATGAAGTTCAACATGGGGAAGTGCAGGGTCCTGCACCTGGGCAGGAATAACCCCAGACACACGTACAGGCTGGGGACCGACCTTCTGGAGAGCAGCCCTGCAGAGAGGGCCCTGGGCGTCATGGTGGACGACAAGGTGACCATGAGGCAGCAGTGTGCCCTCGTGGCCAAGAAGGCCAATGGGATCCTGGGGTGCATTAAGCAGAGCGTCTCCAGCAGGTCGAGGGAGGTGATTCTGCCCCTCTGCTCAGCCCTGGTGAGGCCGCACCTCGAGTCCTGTGTGCAGTTCTGGGCTCCCCAGTGCAGGAGGGACGTGGAGCTGCTGAAGAGAGCCCAGTGCAGGGCTACAAAGATGATTAGGGGTCTGGAACATCTGCCCTATGAGGAAAGGTTAAGAGAGCTGGGCCTGTTCACCCTGGAGAAGAGAAGGCTGAGAGGGGACCTGATCAGTGTTTATAAGTACCTCAAGGGAGGGAGTGAGGAGGATGGGGCCAGCCTCTTCTCTGTGGTGGTCAGCGATAGGACTATAGGAAAGAGCCAAAAATTGAGGGATCAAAAGTTCCACGGCATCTTAAGAAAGAATTTCTTAACAGTGAGGGTGACAGAGCCCTGGAACAGGCTGCCCAGAGAGGTGGTGGAGTCTCCTTCTCTGGAGATCTTCAAAACTCACTTGGACACAATCCTGTGCCATGTGCTCTGGGTGACCCTGCATGTGCAGGGGGGTTGGACTAGATGACCTCTAGAGGTCCCTTCCAACCTTAAGCATGCTATCATTCTATGATTATATGAAGATCCGTGAACACCCAGGGGCCCCAGAAGGTAACAATCTGCTATGCACACAAGAAAACAAGCACAGGTAAGTAACCTGACTGGGCCACACAAAGAAAGTAGAAAAGAAATGTCTACAGACCCTCAGGGTCTTATGTAAGCAGTAAGCTCCAAGACAGCAGCAGTCTCTATCTTATAATGGTTCAGATTCTAGGACAAAATATATGTTTGTAGTCATGCTCCTCCACTGTGTGCAGTGACTAAATCCTCTAGGCAGGAGGACCTAGGACGGGCCTCTGTAACCTACCTTGCCTTTACTGCTTGGATACCAAACCTGCCCAGACCACTACATCACATGCAGCAGTGGGATCACTGCAGCAGTCGTGCATCACCACCTTGGCAAAGCAGCATCTTTCCAAAGGGGACGATTTAGAAATTAAAATATAACATTGAGAGGCTGATTTATCAGTAGGTTGAGTTTCCTCTGCAATTAGCAAAGAAACTATCAGTGTTTAGCACTCTATGGTATTCTCCTCTTCTTTAGGGTGATAGAACCCCAGGACAGGCTGCCCACAGAGGTTGTGGAGTCTCCTTCTGTGGAGATCTTCAAAACCCGCCTGGATGCCACCACGTGCCCCATGCTCTGGGTGTCCCTGCCTGAACAGGGGAGTTGGACTAGATGATCTCTAGAGGTCCCTTCCAACCTTAACTGTTCTGTGATTCTTACCCACGTTGTGCATGAAAAATAACGGTCAAGAGAAAACAACAAAATTGGTGAAACATTTGGGGTTTTTTATATAAAACAAAAAATTGGGAGAAAAAAGGCTATTTTTCCCCAGCAGTAGATCTGGGAGACCTGTAACTGTACATGAGCTGGATCTGGTGTACCTGACCCATCTCAGATTTGAGCAGACCAGGTGAGTGTCCAAGTAGCAGATCCTCAGCAGGATATTATAGCATGTCTCATTAAGCAGCTCCAGCAGTGCATTCATTTGGCCCTTTGCACTGTGGAGGTTCTGAGGCGTGAGGTGGATGTTGAAAAGCTTTGGTCTGGCGGAGTGATTGGGCTGGGATGGATGGGAGGAAGTTACACTTGGACCTGTAGGCCCTGGCAGGAAGGAGAAGTTGCTACTCACACTATTTCGGATCACAAAGAGATGTTTTGGAGCTGCCTGAGCCTTTGTTATCTTCAGGTAGTTTGTCCAGCTGAATTCTTCCTCCTTATAACCTACAACCCCTCAGGAAGGGAAAGGAGAGCAGCCAGTTCATAGACAGCAGAGAACAGAGTCAGCAGAGACAAGGCCACATGACTGAGCCCAGCCACCCCAGTCTGACCAGCCTTCACTCTGCCGAGGTGACCTTACTGGGGACAAATGGGCCTTATGGCATCCTAGGAAGTCCAACTGTCTAGCCACATGCAGTACAGGCCAGTGGCTTGTTTCAGAGGAATTCTGAGACACATTAGCATCAGAATGGAAATTCAGCACTTGGTTCCTCCCTGGAGTGTGCTGGTCCCACATGTCCGGCGGTTCACACTGTGCTGACCACAGTTTTGCGGCCACTAGGCTCCAGCAGCACAGAGTCATCCAGAGCAACAGGGCTTTGCCCCCCAAAATGGGAGGAGGCCAAGCTCTAGTGGTGACAGATACCTGCAGGGCTCATGCAACAGCACAGCAGCATCCCCCGCCACCCACTTGGCCCTTGGTTCCCAGTAGCAGTTTGGGTGTCTGCTCCTCATTCTCCCTGTTCAACAGTGCCTGTGGACCCAGACTCTCCAACTCCTTACCTTTCGGGGGCTGGAGTTTGTGCCCTGTCTCCTCAAACCAGCCAGCAGGGTGGATGTTGGGGGAGTCAGCATTCAGCCAGAAATCATGGCATTCGGAGTAGCCATCAAAGTGGAGGCGCATGCGGTAACCACACACCTACCAGCAGGAAGGGAAGGAAAAAGCAGGGACCATGAAAAACTCTGGCTGCCCTGGCAGGGGATCGCATACACATCCTTTCATCTGAGTGCATCACGTAGGGAAACAAAAAGTCATATTAATAAATACGGCAGCACTCTGAATCAGGAAGCACATCCCAGGAAAGCCAATTCCCAGAGGTGTTTGGCATGAAGCAAGACTAAGTGCTGAGTCATCATAAACCCAGTCATATATGCTGGTATAACAGGAAATGGAAACAGGACGCGAGGCAATGGGCACAAACTGAAATGCAGGAAGCTCCATCTGACTCTAAGGAAAATCTTTTTTACTGAGAGGATGACTGTGCACTAGAACAGGTTGCCCCAAGAGGTTGTAGAGTCACCATTCTCAGAGATCTACAAAAGCTGCCTGACATGGTCTTAGGCAACTCACTGCAGGTGATCACAACCCTGGGTGAGCAGAGAGTTTGGACAAGCTCATCTTCAGAGCTGCCTTTCAACCTCAGCTGTTGTGTGATTTTGCGAAAACCTCAGGTGTTCTGTCAGATCTGGCAAGGCCAGAGATTCCCGTTCCTGCACCTGTAGGAGATTCCAGCATGGGCTTCTGCCTGAATGCCATGCTGTTTGGGTGCAATTTCTCCAGCAGCCATCCTTGCACATGGCACCTGCTCCACAGCATTATTCCCTGTCCTCTACAGACTAGCAGGAAACCTCCACGGCACTGGCAGAGAAGTGAGGTTCAAAAGCCCTGCACCAGCCTCTCTGCACCACCTCCTCTCCTGCCAAGCCTTCTGCTACCAGGGCAAGAGGAGAGGGAAAAAGAACAGCTGGAGATGCACTCACAAGCGGGAAGGGCCTTACCTCAGCCACAGTAAGGATAAAGTACATGGATGGGTGCTGCGGGTCGATTCCTTCCAGCTTCATCCCCACTTTAAAGCCATTCTTGTGTTGGGAAGCTATTTGGTACTGGAAACAAAAGATTAAACTAAAATGTAAAAAGCAACCCAGATAAAAGGGTCTAGAACAATCCCATGGAGCAACCATCAGGTAATGGGAGCTTCTGGGCCCTGGAGATGGTGGGGGACAGGTTATGTCGTCAGCCAAATTTTAATCCTCTCTCCGTACAAAGATACGTTCTTCCATGCAGGTTTGCTTCTCTCACTGTTGGCAGGGCAGGGTGTCTGTGTGTCCCTAGCCCACCTGGCAGCTGCACAGCACTGGGGCTGCAGGAGACGGAGGGCATGGGAGTCTGGGCCCCTCTCATGCCCTGGTGAGCACCCAGCCAGAAGCAGAGGTCAACACAGCACACGGCTTCCCAGAACACTCACACAGTGGCTCAGGGAAGGCCTGGAAGGGCTCCACCACCCTTCCAGAGCCACCAGGGTCTTCTAGGCACACGGAAGGTGCAGGGCTGGGAGACAGGATCCCACCAGGGAGCAGGAGTGGGGATAAATGACAACCAGAAAGCAGTGGGATGATTGGTCACTTCTGAATGAAGAAAGGAGCTTGCTTATTGCACAGAGCCCCACAAAACAGGGAATCAAGGAAGAGAGGAAAAAGAGGAGGGGTGGGGGAAAAAAAGAAAAAAAAAGGAAAGAAAAGAGAAGATGAAAGAGGGGGAAAAGACAGGAAAATCCCAACTCACATCCTGGAAGAGATCTAAAGGGGCAGCGACAGCTTTCTGCTCCTCCAGGTAGGACGCCCAAGACCAGCCTTCTTTCTTCTCCTCGCTGGCACCTGAGCGCAGCACAAATGCACACACAAGAGGTGCTGCTGAGGGTCAGCTCCAGCCCCAGGCCCTGCTTGCCTCAGGGCAGTGCAGAAGGCAGGTGAGGCCGTGGGTCCCACTGGGGCCACATCCTGCTCTCACACCCAGTCCAGCATCCCTATGAAGCTCAGCACCACCCTAGCAGAGCCCCTTCACCAGCAAACCTGGTTGGCTGACGAGGGACAGAGCTGAGAGGCCCCATTTCACATAGGTCCCCATGACCTCAAACATCCTCTGTCACTACATGTCTGAGAGGTCTCTGGGAAAGAAAATATCCTGTGCAAAGCCTCAGTCTGTAGGAAGACCTACACAACCACTCCTGCTCTAGCTGGTACAACTAAAATGGCCACAGCATCCAAAAGGAGGCTACTCCCAGCTGCATAGGGGCTCCTGACCAGTCGGGCTTGCAGCAGGCTAATCTCCCACCACTGCCAGGGCAGAACTGCTCTGGAGGCACCAGCTCTGCCATCCTCCACTTGGAGAGACCCACACAAGGCCAGGGCCAGCCTGATGCTCTCAGGATGCATTTACTCTTAGCACACTCAGGAAAGAGGGCAGCACCCTCCCTTTAAAGGCAGGCTGGTGTCCCTTCATGCACTCAGTGCGCTCACCAAGGCCACAGAGGCCTTGCCCAAAGCACATGACACACAGCCCAATACTCTTGCTCTCCAGGCACTCTCTCCCTACTTATCACCTGAAAGGAACATGATCCCTAGCCCAGCACAAAATAAGTTGCAGTTGCATAGTAGCCATGGAGGGCAGCCTTCCACAGGGCTACCCAGGAACGCGAGGGGAAAAAACAGATCAATTGCTTTCTCCTTTCTTCCCTCAGGATTAGAGGACACAGAGAAGATAAAAATGGAAACCTGTGAGAGTAACTGAAGCTGAGATTCAGTGGCCGAGACTACTAACTAAGCAAAGACACTTTATTAAATGCTCAAGGGTGGCAAACACCTGTATTATTATTTAGCACGTAGGAAAAAAAAATGGAAGACACATTTGGGCAAGCACCAATTTTGCACTTCTTAACAAATGCACTTAGAGACAAAACTCTGCTGCACTGAGGTAGCCAAGTGTGCATTCTGTCCACTGAATTGTCTCTAAAATAGCAGAAAATAAAATGCTGAAAATTACAAGGTTCAATGACGTTTACTTCTAAGCAACAAGGAAGGCTACATGCTCTGGGCTCAAATGATGCAAACAGAAGCCTGCTCTAAAGTTTGCAGAGCAAAGGACCTGGCAAGTGAACGTGAGCTCCCTATTTAACAGGTTAACCCAGTATCACATCAAGGATCGACTCATTCTAACAACCTGCTCCCAGTTAGAGTCTGCACTTGGTTATGAAGGGGCTTCCAAAATGCAGTAGGACCAATTTCATTTTAAAATTACTCTAAAAGTGACCTTTTCCTATTCAAAGAGGAAATACTCACCACAGGCCTTTATGTTCAGTATTTTCCCAAATTTTACCTTCTTCCCTATCACATTGTAAGGAGAAAAATAAACAAAGCCAATACTGCATCTCTCAGCCTGTCTCTTTTCCCTCAATGCTCACGGCTGTCTTTGAGGTCTGCTCTGCTGTGGAACAGCCCATCCTGTGAGATGAGACAACGGCAAATCCTCAAGCTTCAGCAGCTACACCAGACTACACACACAGCTCCCAAACTCACAGTCCCTGGATCACGAGCAGGATGTTCCCCCCCTGAGACTGCCCAAAGTGGGGCAAAGACAGATGTAGCACAGTCACACTGCAACTTGTAATAGCACCTCTCAGAGCAAAATGGGATCATCACAAACAGCATATTCAAAAACAAGTAATAAAATCAGCTCCCAACTGAAAGGGGCCAAATTCACTGAACAGTACAGCCAATCTCCTACACACTTGTAAGGGTACACCCGTGGAGAGAAAGAGAGGATGGAGAGAAAGGGAAAGAGACAGGGAGAGCAGACCAAGCAAGCAGAGAAGCTTACAAGCTTTCAGGAACAGGTAACAGCTCTTGGGTCTATGTCCTCGACTCACACCTAGAGCACCGTAACACTAGTGCAGCTCCTTGGCATTGCAGAGGGACCCTGCAGCCTCAGCTGCGTGGCTCCGCTTACTTCTGCACGGGTAAGAAGGGGCTGTGACGGCCGAGCGCTCACCCTCCCTGCTCCACAGCCCCTCCATACCATGCGGGCTCCCGTTCCACGCTTCGGTGTCTGCATTGCTGATGGCTGAGTCTCCTGCAGAGCTTTTCCTCTCTTCCTGCTTTTCCTCCTAAGCATAATTGCAGACAAAAGAGAATCTCATCATGTTGGAAATCACAGATTCACATACAGAGATTTACACTGCACACTGGACGCTCCTGCAAGTGCCACAAGGCACAATAGTCATGATATGGATGATGTCTAGGCCAGAAATGGGGGTCCAAGTGGACTTGGTGATGGGAATCTGAGAGACAAATTGGTGCTGAGTGGTAGCAACCATAGTAATCACACCCCGTGTGAATCTACTAGAGGTAAGACTAGTAAGTGCAGCCCTTCCTTGGCTTGTCAAAGTCCCTCTCCCTTCCCCAGGATATTCATTACACAGTCAAAAGATGCTGTCTTACTTCAACACTACATTTGGTGGCCCCAACTGCTCAAGAGAGCAGTTGGGAGAGTTCAGCACCTATAACCCAAGCAGAGTGTGCCCAGTACTGTATAATCCAGCACATTCAGCACACCAAAGAGCAGGCAAAGTCCCTAGAAGCCATGACAATCCATGCATTCAAGTCCTTTTGGCGTTAATGGTTCCCACTTGGACACATAGCTGATATGGTATTAAGAAGCACCGATGAGAACTGTACACACTTGCACCAGGTCCACGTGTGGTAATTGGCCCACCTCCATGCCGTCATGCAGCCATGCATACACACAGGCACTGTCCATCTTCCTACCATTTGCTCAGATTCATATTCTTCCTCTGAAGGGCTTTGGTAATCTTTTCTCTTTCGCTTCTTCACAGGCTTGAGGATTTCATTGACATTGGTGCTGCTGGCAGAGTTTTCCACAATGACAGACCTGCATGGAGGAAGGGAGAGTAAATCACTGCAGTAGAGCATGTGGCAATAGCTTGGGTGGCAGTCAACACAACTGCAAGACAGAGACTGCTGAGGAATCATTATCACCCCATTTCTTGCACACATACACAATCTCATTCCTCCTGGCTAATGTGTACACACCCCTCTTAGAGAAAAAAAAATGCCAAGAGATTAGAACCAAGGGACAGCTCTGAACCAAGCTCACATAATTTGGTATCAGAAATCTAGCCTTGGGGATGAAGCAAAAGAGACCTAGTTTTGTAGCAATCCTTCAAGCTGCATTCAGATTCATGCAGAGAACACAGAATCACGGAATGGTTGAGGTAGGAGGGGACCTCTAGAGATCACTTAGTCCAACCCACTGCTCCAGCAGGGTCACCCAGAGCACATGGCATAGGGTGGCAGGTTTGGAAGATCTCCAAGAAGGAGACTCCACAACCTCTTTGGGCAGCCTATTCCATGGCTCTGTCACCCTCACAATAAAGAATGTCTTCCTCACATGGAGAGGAACTGCCTGTGCACCTAGGCAGGTTGTAGAATTGGGCAGAGAGGAACCTCATGAGGTTCAACAAGGACAAGGGCAGGGTCCTGCACCTGGACAGGAATAACCCCAGGCACCAGTACAGATCAGGGGCTGACCTGCTGGAAAGCAGCTCCGCGGAGAGGAATTTGGAAGTCCTGGTGGACAACAAGTTCCCCATGAAGCAGCAACATGCCCTCGTGGCCAATAAGGCCAATGGACTCCTGGCTGCATGAGGAAGAGGATTGCCAGCAGGGTGAGGAAGGGGATCCTGCCCCTCTGCTCGGCTCTGGTGAGATCATGGAAATCGAGTCCTGAGAGTCTCACGTTGCCCTTGGTGATGCCTCAGAGAACAGAGTCCATAAGGCGACTGGTGGGAAACCCCCTCCTGACCCAGCCCCAGGTGCGGCTCCGCCTGGGAGCGCCACTGGCAGCACCTCCCAAAGGAGTCCTGCAAACTACAAAGCAGAAAATGCAGCTTCCTGTGACTCTTGCTGCCCCTGGGAACAGGTCTCCATGCCCCTACATTGCAGCCAGGGCAATCTACCTAAAGCAAAGAGGGAAACAGATGGAGTTCCCAGCACCTACTAGAAAGACCTGCATCTGCATCCCTTGCTGGAGAACACACAGCAGGAATCGCAAGCAGACAGACAGAAGGTTCCAGCTCTCCGTGGCAAAGACTCCCTCTCCTTTACCTTTCCTTGAACTGCTGGTGACAGTGTTCACTGCAGAATCCCCTGTGTTCCCGGGTCCCATCTGAAACATGTCTGCGGCCGCAGGTATCACAGTGACACATGCTCTCTGCTGTTAGCAGCTTGGGTTGCTCTGGTACATCTGATTTAGGAGAGAGAGAAGAGAAGCAGGAAGGCCCAAAGGTCAGTGAAGGATGGAGAGCAGGAAGCAGTAGTTATTTGCCTCACTTGAGGTCTAAGCCAGACAGTAGCTGCTATATGATGGTACCAACCCCACAAGTGCCACAACGGTGCCCTTACCCTGAGCAACGGTAGGATTGTCCCTGCTGGTAGGTGGCACCTCTGAGTCCCCATCTTTCTCTGAGTGACTCTCCTTTATAGGTTCCACTTGAGGCATCTTATCAGCACTCACCACCTTCAGCGTCCCATACTCATTTATCCGAAACTATGTCATAGACCCAAAAAAAACAGAGGGCAAAAAATTAACATGGGGAATAGAAATTTAACACAATAGCTAGTGGGTATAGGTGAGCTCTCAGAATGAGCGTGACATGATGTCCAGCCAGCGGACAGCTCTCCAAGAAGCACAAAGCTGAGGGCTGCAAGGAAGTTTCCTGTTGTGCTGTCCTGACATGCAGTCTCTGCACTTCTCTACTAGTAGGTAGACACATGGCTCAAGGAGATGGCCAAACACAAGACACAGTGCCCAACCCTCCCCTGCTTACTGCCTGCAATTAGGTGAGACCAGCACCAGTTGACAGCATCAAAGGGGTAAGGCAATGGCTGGAGGATACAGTGCTCTGGGTCTGAGAGCAGTTGAGAAACTGGAGAAAAGGAAGTGCACTTTGTACCAGCTGTTTCATGCTACCAGGCCACCACGCTCCCTAACCACAGCAGATCTAAAGGCATCCATTGCCTGAGAAGTACAAGGCCACTGTTTCCAACGTGAATGCAGGAGTCTGGGCGAGTCCACAGCAAAGCTTGGCAAGTTAAGACACTCTGCCCTGCAAGCAACATTCCCTGCCCCCCTTGCAGGAGAAGGCTGCCACATGCCCTCAGTGCCAGGCGCACGCTCTTTCTGTTAAGCTCACAATACAGTATTGCTGGGATAGAGCGTGAAAAGAGTCCCAAAAGGCAGGAATAGCTGGGGGATGCAGGTACTGCTCAGGGTGCAAGTACTGCCAGAGTGGCCATGTCACAGCTAAGTGTTTCCTCGTTAGCACAGGCCTGGGGACTTCTGCTGACAACGGCAAGCAGCTGAGGGGGCAAGGCCGGTGGCCTCTGGTTACACTTACCTGTAGGTTACTCCCAGGCAGCATGGCCACCCCATCTTTCCACTCTAGCACACGGACTGTATTGCAGGTCTGCACCCCACTGATCTGGGGGATGACAGTGGCTGTGATGGGCTCGTTCCCTGCTCCTCTCTCTGGCCTCTCGGCCCCTGTGGTTCTCTGCGGCTCCCGAGGGAATCGCTGGATTTCTAAGGTGCTGGCAGGAAGGCTGATGGTAGTGGCATTTGCTTGAGGTGAGAAAAAAATAAACTAACAAACAGAGACCTACAGAAAACTTTTCAGATACAAACAAGACAAACAAGCCACACAGCAGCCCCAAACAGCACAAAGTGATGAAGAGGGGCCAGTCTCTCAGTCCGGGCCCCAGTGTCGTAGGCTAAAGCAAATGAGCAGGTAATGGAACTCAATGGGGTCTGCAGCCAGAGGCAGCAGTATGCAGGCCAAGGCCTCTCTACAGTGGGAACTAGGACTCAGGGAGCAGGAAAAAAAGAGAAATTTGCTTAAAAAGCACACCTCTCACCTCACCTAAATGCTAACGTAGGCACATCCAGGCTGGCATGGGCTTGGTCTGCACACGTCCTGAAAGACACCGGTGAGCTGGGCCAGACCAGCCCTACTAGAGCAGCTCAAGCACCCCCACACACTGCCAAGCAGACGCCAAGCTCAGCACACTGTGCTGCAATAGAACAGCAGCCCTCGAAGATTAGGGCTTCAGTTTAAGATTCGGGAGATTTCGATCTGCCACAGACATGGTGACAGCCTCACAGCTTTGCTTCTTAGGGCTTATAAGGAGCACAGACACACACAAGGAATAGAGAAGCAATCCATGGTGGGAAGGCTGTGAAGGCAGCACATATAGAGGACAATCCCACATACCTGGTATGATGAAGGCAGTCGTTGGCAGATGGGTGCTCTGCACAGTGCTCTCAGTGGTGACCACGTGGACGCTGACCTCTCCAGCAGGATTCCCCTTTGTGCTTCTCACAACTTCCATCTCTGCTCCGCTGTCCATCACCTTGCCCAGGCACAGAGCATAAAACTGGAAGTAAGGAAGAAATCAAGTGGTGAAGTGCAAACTTGTCAAAGGAGTGAGAAAGAGACTGTGGAGGATGGTCTCTTTTCAGTAACTCATAGCAGCATACCCTTTAGGACACATTAAAGCACCACTAAGTGCCACTGACCTCAAAAGAGAAGAGCATGACAATCACTGCTGGTACCAACATGATCTAGGAAAACCTTTCCTGTGAGATGCCAGCTTAGAGTCTGCAAACACCAAGGTTTTTTGTTGGTGTTTGGTTTTTTTTTTTTTTTTTTAGCACGGCACCACCAAGAAAGGAATGAGCTTGGCAGGTCCCACCACAAGCAACAGCTGTTCCTGTCCTGCTCTGGGGCTACCACCACTGCGATGGGACTTGTAACTGCTGGTCTGGGAGAAGATAGAGGTCCCTGACCTCCCCTTTTCAGTTCCCCATCTGAGCAGGTACTCATGACTTCCATGATTTCCTTGTAACTGGTTATAGGACTGTATTTCGCAAGTGAGCATGCGGAGGACATGAAGTTCATTGTATACAACCTTTTATTTCATTTTGTTTGTTTTGTTTCCCATGCACCTAGCAATGTTTAACATGTTTAGCAAGGAAGGAGCAGGTCAGAGAAAGCATGTATGATCTGGAGAACACTTAACAAGCCTTCCTGGTTCTGACCAGTCTCACCCGGCGTGTGCATCCACACTGTCCATAGGGCCACAAGATCTATCTAAGCTCCGCCTGCTGCCTTCAGTCCCCGCTTCAGCTACGCTAGAATAATAACAGTGCTCAGTTCAGCTGTGCCTAGTCATGGACTCCGACTCGGACACCACCTTCCCAGCTTGACCCTGGATCTGCGTGGCAATTACCGGACCTGACCCTGAGCTGCAAACTGACTTCTTGGCTTGATCTTGAACCTTCCTCCTCACCATGAGCTTGCCTAGTGATCTGGACTCTTGGCTGCACCTGTCTGCATCCCCGGCCTGCCTTGCTTGGGTACTGCAGGACTGATCCCTGTCTACCAAGGCTCTTGTTATACCAGCTGCATGATTCCTCCTGGCTCCCCTTCCCTGAGAGCCAAGCCATTGGCCAAGCCATTTCAACACTGTATGTAGCCTTGATCCAAATTCCTGCAGAGCTACCTGCTGATGATGTTCAGACTGGTTCTCCTTTGCCTTAAAACCTGAGCAAACAGTACAAATTTGGATTGTAAGACTGCACCATCATTACTCCTTAAGCTGTAATAACTTAATAAATGAGATCTAGGGCTCACACACAGACAGCCTCTCCTCCAGCAACCTCCTAAGAGAGGCCTTGCTGCAATGCGGGCTACGTTTCCACAGTCCAGCCCACTGCACACAGGCAAACCCAGCTTGCCCAGGTCAGGATCCAGCTGAAGGGAGCACAGGGGAGAATGGGCAGCCTCTCCAGCTGACGGCCCTGCCCCCTCACTCAGTTGTCCCTCTGCTTCTCAGTGGCAAAGGGTCTGCGTTTCCCCGAGCACCTCTGGCCAGGGCAGCACAGCCCTTACTGGGAGCAACCTTCTCCTAATGTTGTGTCCAATGTTGTGTATCACAAATCCAGCAAGCAGCCTTCCTGGTACGTGTCCTGCTCCATTACCCAAAGAAGTAAAGACTTAAAAGCTCTGGACACCACCAAAACTTGAGGTTACACACATTTCAAGCCACATTTTTCTCTTTTTAAGACCAAGAGGGTGAGATGGGCCTAAAACTCTTCCAAGGCCGCTGGCCTTCTTTGGCCACCTGGGCACACTGCTGGCTCACGTTTAGCCAACTGTTGCCCAACACCCCCGGATCCTTTTCTGCAACACAGCTCTTCAGCCACATACAAGTAATGAGAACACTGTTGAGGTGTACATCTAAATGCATGACTGCCACAGCTCTCCTCAGCTCTCTACAGTCACTCCGTGACTCCCAGCTCTCCTCATTGCTTGCTGTGATGCTGGACGACAATTCACTGTAAGTGTTCCCAGAGTCAAGCAAAGCCTGTAATTCAGGATTTCTTAGATTTCCCCAGCACAAACAATCTCAAAGCCCAGAGTATAATCCTGGATCACGGTGGTGAAAGCCTCAGGAGCTGCACTTGCCAAGCAGACACTGGCAAAGAACACTGCAGGTTGGCTCCTTCCCTATGTGATAGGGGCGAGAACTGGCGTTGGAGCCAGTGTTTGTACATCACAGAATAAAATCACAATGGTTGGAAAAGACCATCAAGATAATCAATTCCAACCCTACATCCTTCAACACCGTACTTGTTAAATCATGTCCCTAAGTGCCTCATCTACACACTTCTTGAACAGTGCCAGACACAATGACTCCACCACATCCTTCGACAGCTTATTTCAATGCTTGACTACTCTTTTAGTGTAGATTTTTGTCCTAATGTCTAACCCAAACCTTCACTGGTGCAAGTTGAGGCCATTTCCTCTTGTCCTATGGGTAGTTATTCTGGAGAAGAGATGGAMCCCCACCTCACCACAACCTCCGTTCGGGTAGCTGTAAAGAGCGAGAAGGTTTCCCCTGAGTCTCCTCTTCTGCAGACTGAATAACACCAGCTCCCTCAGCTGCTTCTCGTGAGCTCTGTGCTCCAGACCCTGCACCAGCTTCGCGGCCCTTCTCTGGACACACTCCAGAGCCTCTGTGTCTTGCCCATAGTGAGAGGCTCAAAACTGAACACAGTGTTCGAGGGGTGGCCTCACCACCCTCCAGCGCAGGGGGACAATCACCTCCATGCTCTTGCTGGCTACACTGTCCCTCATACCAGCCAGGAGGCCACTGCCCTTCTTGGCCACCTGGGCGCACTGATGGCTCCTGTTGGCTCCTGCTCTCAACCAACACCCCCAGACCCTTTTCTGTCACACAGCTCTCCAGCCGCTGCCCCCAGCCTGTAGCACTGCACAGGATTGTTGTGACCCAAGTGCCGAATCCAGCACTTGGCCTTGTTGAACCTCCTGCAATTGGTCTCAGCCCATCGATCCAGCCTGTCCAGATCCCTCTGTGGAGCCTTCCTACCCTCAAGCAGATCAACTCTTCCTCCCAGCTTGGTGCAGTCTGCAAATTTGCTGAGGGTGCCCTCGATCCCCTCATCCAGATCACGGATAAAGATATTAAAGATATTAAGGAAATAAAGATCTTAAAGATATTAAAGAGGCGAGGCCCCAACACTGATCCCTGGGGAACACCACTCGAGACCGGTAGCTGGCTGGATTTAACTCCATTCACCACCACTCTCCGGGCCTGTCCATGCAGTTGGTTCTTCACCCAGCGAACAGTGCATGTGCCTAAGCTCTGAGCTGCCGGCTGCTCCAGGAGAAGGCAGCGCGGGACTGTGTCCGAGGCCCTGCTGCGGTCAGAGCAGAGCACGTCCACAGCCCTTCCCTCACCTAGGCAGGTCGCTTGCTAATAGGAGAGCAGGTTGGTGAGGCAGGACCCGCCTTTCCTGAACCCATGTTATCTGTGCCTGATCCCCTGGTTGTGACACACATGCTGCTGCGTGATCATGCTCAGGGTGATCAGCTCTACAACTTTCTGCCTTTCTACAACTTACTGAGGGCAGGCTGACAGGTCATTTTGCAGTTGACGGCAGGGAGGAGGGCGATGAAAAGAAGCAGGCACCAAGGGAAAGAATGGTTGTGTTTACCATTAATACCAAATAATATGAAATGAAATGATCCATCTAACAAAACAATAACCTTACTATGAACTGGGTGTTAACAATAGACAAATAAGCAAGGTAATGCACTTAACCATTACTATACGAGAGAGAGAGAGAGAGAGAATAGTGATTAAGAAAAAGATGCATCACCAATTGCCTCAACACGTTACCATCATCCAGGTCCACAGTCGCTGGGGAGCCCCTGTTGCAGTGAGGATTTGCAGAACCTTCCCAGCAATCGGGAGGTCTTAGGTGTGTGTCCACTCATAAGGGAGGTCTCCAAAGTCACTGTAAGAGGGTCCAGCTTTTATAAAACCAAATCAACAAAACTTGCATTTTCTTTGTTAGCAGTAACCTCTGGTATGTGCTGCTCTCCTTATCATCCGGGACCAGGGCCCGGCCAGAGCCCCAGCTTTGAATGGGAAAGTTYCCTTCAAGGTCAAAAACACTCACATGAGAGCCTAGAAAAGTTGCAGTTTCATGGGCCTATGTGCAGGGTGGCAGGAGCGATTTACAGGCGAGTTCTGTGTGCTTCTGCAAAGGTAGAGCCGTACTGAGGTGTAAGTCCACTCTGACTTGGGTCTATGGTTCAGGCCTTAGCACTTCACAGGCCTGTAGTTCCCCAGATCCTCCATCCAAGGCTTCTTGTAGATGGGCGTCACACTGGCCACTCTCCAGTCATCTGGGACCTCCCCTATTGACTAGGAGCAGTAAGAGATACTGGAGAGCAGCTCTGTGAGGAGGAGCAGTTCACTGACCTCATGAATTTCCTCCTAAATTAGGGGGGGGTTTCTTCTAGTCTCTGTAGGTGTCTTCCAGCTCAGGGGGCCAAGTTCCCTGGGGATAACTGATTTGGGAGGTTAAACACTGACATCATAGTTTTCAAAAAGGCAACAGTTTTAATCTCAACCATTGCTAGATGATGAACTGAAACTGTGTTTATTTTCTAATATTTTTGTTTAGTTGGGCTCTTCAAAAGCTGTTGACCTGCACTTGCCCTGGGAAGTCTGGTCCCTGACGGGATCAGAGTTAGGCCAATGCTTATCAGCTTTCAAAAATCCCACCACCCAAAATTCAAAATATCACTCAATTTTAGAGGTGTAAACTATATTTGACATGTTAGCAGGGTCCTGAGTTCTCCATTTCTCATGGTATTAATTAGAAAGAGAGAGAGCCTACCCAGACTTGACTCCTCAATACGCCCGCAATTTAGTCTTTCCTGGGATAATTTTGCAGATAATCCACTCACTCCGTCCCTCTCCCTCACCTTTGCTAAAAGCCAGCAAAGAATCTCGGGCTACGGCTCCGGAGTCCAACAGAGAAGCAAGAAAGGGAAAAAACCAAAAACAACCTAAGAAAGCTGCAACCATCCTAGGAAAAAGCACCTAGATGGGAAGGAGCAGCGGTCCCTCCAGAGACCACCGCACACAACATGCAGTACGGCAGGAGAAATTTCTCATAAACTCCCAAGAAGACTTTAATTGGGAAACGCTTCTATTTCTTTTTTTTTTTTTTTTTGCCATCTTTCCTCCAGAAAAGCAGGTTTTGCAAGCACTTCCTCAATGTATGAGTACGTACATGTCTACAGCCATCTGTCTGCGACCAGCTCACTACCTGTCAGCCTATGTCAGCCAGTTTTGACAGTAATACAGGTCACTAACAGAAGTTTCTATAATAACAAAAGTCCTTTTTCTCTTCGCATAGTTTTGCTCTGTGAGGGCTGACGTTTAGAGTGGACTGCAGCTGTTCACTGTTTTTGCTATTCTCTCGGCCATGATATTTATCAACACCACAGAAGAGTGTGAAATGACTCTTAGTGCACTGAGAGCCTGTTTGCATGGGACGTTTTGAGGTACTGATAGATGTTGTGAGTACCGAGATGGGCGGGAGGAGAGCAAGAAAGCAACAAGCTGCCTTAGCTTTAGGTCGTGACACAGCTAGTGAAGCAGAGACACTTGGAACTCATCTCCCCGCAAACTCGAGGTGTCCCCAAAGCACTAAAGCCCTCCCCAGACGGTTCTAGGGAACGCTATGCAGGCCAGCAAGAGTCCAGACGCAGTCCCAAGGCCCCTGCAGGGAGACGGCATCAGAGCTGCCCGAGTCCCTGTCACAGGCCACTGTGCCAACCCGGGTACGGGACCGAGCCCTGCGCGGGTCTGGGGTGTAATGCAGGGGATTAATTCTTTGCACACAAGTTACACTGAGCAGTAGGCAGAAGTATCCAAAGAGAATTTGAAGGTTGGGCATTTTCAATGTTTTGGGGACCGTGTTTCATGGTTTTGCCTTAACGAGTAGGGAAATTAAGAGAGCGCCTGTCCTAGAACACGCAAAGGCTCCTTGGGCCAGCCCGGGCTGCTCGGCCAGTCCCTGCAGAGCCGGACTAATGTCCTCTGCTTGCCGGTGACATCTGCACGTCCAGTGACTGCAGCGGTGCCATCCTGAAGCCCTGGGACACTTCCATGCGGCCTATGGGAAACACTAACAGCCTCCACCCTGGAAGGAGCCACAGGACAGGGCAGGCCGAGCTCCACGTGCCGTGGAGGGGCAGGTGAGCTCCCACCACGTGCGCCAGCGAGCAGTGAATGTGGGCAGGGAATGAGCAGGGAAGGGGCAAAGGCCCCGGGCAGCCCAGCGCAATCCTCAGCCAGGCGGCCACAACGTGCTCCGAAAGCAACGCCAAAACGACGCGTAATCCCGTGGTGGGTGCGGAGCAGCGACCCTGGGTCCCCACCACGCGCCGCGTCCCGCCTCGGAGCTCCCAGGGCCCGGGCCGGCCCCGCGCTGCCTCCCACGGGCGCGGCCCGGCCGAGCCCACGGCGGCGCCTTTTAAATAAGCGCCAAAATGGCGGCATGTCTTTTTTTTTTTTTTTTTCCCCGCTTTCTTAAAAATAAGTAAATAAATAAAGAGGCCTCCCTCGCAGACCCGGGCGTGCTGCGTGTGCCCGCCGCGCGGGGCAGGAGGGAGCTCCCCGGCCCGGTCCAGCCCGGCCCTGCCCGCCGCCCCGGGGGCGCCTGCCCCGGCAGGGCAGCGGGGACAGCGCGGGCGGCCACCGGGAGCGGCCGCCTCACCCTTTGGGGGCCTGAAGCGCGCAACTGCTTTAATAGCGTCCTCTGCTTGTGCATACACGCACACACACATATATATATAAATATATACAT
>PTEX01000543.1:28145-47201 GCA_003342815.1 Eudromia elegans | reverse complement strand
GGCCGGGCAGGGCCGGCCGCGGCGGGCGCGGGCGCGCGGGCAGGGGGAGCGGCTGCGGGATGCGGGTCCTCGGCGAGCGCCGTCGCCATGGAAACGCGCCGGTTCCGCCACGCTGCGGTGTCAATTTTTAATCCCGCCGCAGGGTTTCGGAGGGAGGCCGCCCGGCCCCCGAGGCCCTGTCGTCATGACGACGGCCCCCTCGGCCCGGCCCGGCCCGGCCCGGGCGCGCGGGGAACCCCGCCGGGAGGCGCCCCCACGTCGCGGCCCGAGCGCCCGGCCGCGTGCCCCAGCAGCGCCCCAACGCGCCCCGCCGGAGCGTCCCGGCCCCGAAGGGCAGCGGCGGGGCTGCACAGCCCCACGGCCCTCCGGGACTGCTGGGAGAGCCCGCAGGGCCACACCACGGAGGCTGCGGCAGCCCTTGGAGGCAACAGCCCCATTCGGCGACGTTTTCTGGCCCGTTCATCCCTGTAACGTGTTCAACGGCAGCGGGAGGAGTAGATCTGGCTCCAACACCTCGGCTTTCATCCACACCTTCCTCCTGACGCAGAGGCCCGAAGGTGTTTTACGCGCTCTGCGGAGCGGTCTGGATGCGGCACCAGTGGGACTGAAGGACACTCTGAGTCCCGGTGTCCCGGCATCTCGTCTGCATGCTGGGGCTTTGGGAGGGCTCAAAGTTTCCCAGTGTTTCTCCAGCTTAAAATGCAGACTCCAAAGTAGTTCACGTGGGGAAAGGTGGGAGCTGCTTCCTCTCCAAGACGCTAACATTAACCTAATCCTCTTGGGGAGCGCTCCGAAGCGCCCACCCTCCATGGAGCACCCACGGAAACGCCGCTTACGCGCGCCCAAGGTTTGTCGTACTTGGGAACAGGAGTTGCATTTGGAAGAAACCAAGGACCCGAGGAGCAGAGCACACGAGAGGCTATAAACAACACCCGGCGGGAACACCACGCGAAGCATCTTGATGGTGTGGAAGAAGAAACGTCTCTCAGGGCAGGCAAGGTCCTGCCGTGCTCAGCTCAGTGCCAGGTGGTGTTCGTGCTCACTTCAAGGTTCAAGCTCTTTGGTTCTAACGTGAGTATTCACCAGGCTTTCATGTCCTTGTCAGAAAAACTCATGATCTCAGAGTACTGAATTCCTAAAAAACAGCTACTTAAGGGGGGGGAGGGAAAAAAAAAAAAAAAAAAAAAAAAAAAAAGGCATTCCTGGTTTCACCAGGTGCTCCCTGGCTTATATAGCACAAGACTATTTCCCCCTCACGTGCCTTCATTTTCAGTTCTGTCTCATGTTGCACAGCAGCTTAACTTTTATTGATTAACACTTAGCTCTTAGTCATGCTTTTATTTATTTTTACATGACTTAGCAGACTCCACAGTGCCACTGAGGCCGCTGCACCGAATGGGCGCTGGGCTGCTCAGCAGAGTTCTGCCTAACAAGAACTACGCCGGCACAACCTAGGCCACTCTAAATTCCAATACATCTATTTTCTGGACAGCCATGCCCTTCGTGCCATTGCACCCACTAGTACTACACTCACCTACATTCATAATTTACACTTACTTGACTCAACAGCCTGATGGAGATCTTACAAAGCTGGAAGCCACTGCAATGCAAATCGAAATGTCTTGGTTTTATTCCTGCTACTCATTCACTGGGCAAGGCACATCAGGGCTTTTCCTCGTTTTCACTGTCTCCAAGTGGCTTTTACATACAGATACGTACAGGAATGATTTATGATTGTCAGACACCCAAATTCCAGCTTCCAACTCATCACATGATTTTTAACGAGCAGCAAACAGACCCAGATGAGATGGCTGAAGAGGCTCTTTCAAGAGCCTTTTGGTGCGAGTTCCTGCCAATCTTCCCCACAACCGCAGTGGCACGAGCCACAGCAGAGAAGTCCAGCCAAGCAGCAGCTGTGAGCACGGCACATGGCAGCTGCTGCATATTGCCCTCCACACACAGTCACTGCCCCTTGGGTTAACTGTACAGTTTCACTGTCAAACCCACACAGTGAGAGTCTTTGCTGCACTATTTTCCTCCTTTTGGTGTCGAGCAATGATGCTGACAACCAGAAGGAACCAATGCCATGAAGGGTAAAGCTTTTCATACTTTCAAACACGCATTTCCAGGAGCAACATTACCCTCAGCTGCAGATCCATCAGGTGTAACTGTGCATTATGGGTTACGTGAAGCACATGAGTCTTTCACACCTACTTACCTAATGGTGCTAATGTACATTATTCATACATACAGGCTAATCTTGTTCCAGGAGCTGCACACATTAATAAACATACTCAGCTTTAACTGCAGAGATTTCTCCTCCTTATTGGAGGTATATTTTGAACTGAAGTCACTCAATTCCTGTCCACAGACCAAACATTCTTTTTCTACTCCAATTATTTTTCAATAAGCATCTGACGTATTTTATATTTAACTAAACATCCCTGGAAAACCCACTTTCTGTGAAAAAGAGGATGTATCTCTCAGGTCAGAGAATCATACAGAAATGTATGCCCAAATCCTCAGTGTTAATGAGAACCGTTGTGAAGTACATCCAGAAATAGAGTTTAGAAACAGGTATCTTCTTGCTACTGTTTTTAAGGAGTGGACATCATACTCATTGCTGATTTTTTGTTTTGCCAGTGCACCTAAGATAATCTAACCAACATATAACCAGTAACGTGTTACTGACAGATGTGGCTAAAAGGGGAGAAGCTTAAGAACATTTTTATTTCAGATGTTTATTGGATTAAGTTCAAATCCCACTAAATCATGCAAAATGAACCAACCAAAACTTCCCCTCAACATCTCCGTGTTTAGCAAAACTAGTACGTGGAAAGGCCTTGAGAGTTGTGAACCAACTCACCTAATCACAAAAACACAGGGAAAAACTGCTGAAACAATATACTGGATGCCATTAGGACCCCCAAAGTTAGAATTCTTAAACTGCCTTAACACCTACCACTACAGAAAGCAGTATTATTTGTGCTTCTTACCTGTATAAGGAAATGGTTTCCTATTCGCATTAGGCATAATACAAATAGGTATTAGACATAACATTTTTTTTTTTTTGTGCTGTGAGGACTTTACCTCCTGCTGAAAAGACTCTAGTTAGCACCTCTCAAGTCCAACTTTTTGCACCATTTTGGAAAGACACACTAAATGTCTGCTCAGCTAAATTTTTGGTATTTCTAGACTCCTGAGCCCAATTCCCACTTTTCCAGCTGACTTCAGTATATTATCATTCTACCAAAACCTTCCCTACAACCCACCCGAGGGAGATCTGAAAAGAAACTGCAATAATTTCAAGTTATTTCATCTGTGAAATAATAAATTCAGAAAGTATTTATTAAATGCTACTCCCCATTCTTCACACTAACACAGCTAGAGTATTGCTTTGCACATCAGCATTTGCCCCTTGTCAAACAAATTAATAATACAAAACTTAAGAAGCAGAAATAAATCAGCAGGAAGTGTCAGGTCTCTCAAAAGCATATTTATATCGCTAGGTGAATTATGCGTCTTGGTGTATTGGTGTATACCAAATTAAATTTTCTTTTACAGCAACCAAATGCCCATCTGTTGTACCTCCTTTGATAGGAGTATTTCAAAGGATAAGTGTCTTGCAGCAGCAAACTTCAAACCTCACCTGCAGCAGTACTGCCATGCAGATGAAGTGGAAAACCTGCCACAGCACCTACCTGGGCTGATCTACTTACTGCTGTGCTTCTCTCAACAAAACACACACACAACCCATTGATTGATAAAAACAACTTGCAGCAAACTCAGTGTGCAGAAGCTGCTACATGGGAAGGTTTCAGTTCAACTCTAAAGCTCAAGATGGCTTTACTAGTTTTATGATTTACCACCTCCAGGAAGCAGAAATATTTTCCTGCTATCCCCATAACAGTTCAGTGATATATGCAAAGAGATGAGATTTTTCACAAGCTAACTTTGCCAATTTACATCACATAAATTGCTAATGACTCAAGGACTGCCTTTGTATTATTGTTAAACACGAAAAGTTAAGAATCCTCTAGGCAAACAAAGACTAGGTAGGGACTCCAAATGCAGCCAGATAAATTACATTTTTTTTTAAAAAAAGTACTTTGCTTATTTCACTAAGTTTACCAGCAGTCTAGATCAATCCTGCAGCACTTCACATTCTACAAGAACACATTTTAAAAAATAAGATTTATATTGATTTGTATTTCACATAATCACAGAATGGTTGACGTTGGAAGGGATATCTAGGTCTAGAGACACCCAGAGCATATTGCACAGGATCCCATCCAGGCAGCTTTAGAGGATCTCCAAGGAAGGAGACTCCACAACCTCTGTGGGCAGCCTGTTCCAGGGCTGTCATCCAAAGAGGAAAGTTCCTCATAAGAAGCTAAAACTTCCCGTGTTTCATACCCCTTCTTCTGTCACTGGTCAACACTGAGAATAAAAGACAAAAGTCATAATGTTTATTACATCACCAAATCCTTTAAAAGATTGCTACAGTGGGCTGCGTGTGTGCACACGTGGGCTTCAGAAATATTACCCACAGTTCCAGTAACAAGAGAAGTCTCCACTACTGAAAACAGCTACAAGGAAGCTCACTAAATCCATACTCAATTGACTCCAAATAGGAGTGATTTTGTGCATCATGTAACACTTCAGTTAAGCACTGTTAAAACTACAGACCCTGCCTACAACTATTTGTGAGCAAAGATGATTTCAAACATAGCTTTCTGAAATTAGATTGTTACAAAAATGGTTAAGAATGTTTTAAAAGCCTTAACACCTGCACAGCTAATCAATGTTAGAAATCTAACTTCTGTAACAATGCCAAGACATTCTCAGACTGGCACCGAAAACTATTTCTAAGACAAATTATTAGTATCTGTAGGCATGTAAAAATAATTTTTAATATTTTATTATCACCAAGTCAGAACATGCAACAAATAAAAATGTAGGTGCATATACACCTCAAACTACTGAGTTCCAAGATTACAACTCTTGTTTTCAAGAGTACAACATATTTTAGTAAAGAACCATGGTGGATAAACAAAAAAGTTCCCCATTAGCTATGGAGATATCCCCATGAACATACCCTATACGTTGAAGATAAAAAATAAGGTAACAATGGCTTAGGGTCCAAAGTTCTATGGGAAGTAAAAATATTTTAACATGTACAGGTCTAACACTTCCCTGTGTTTAACTCAAAGGTGCATTAAACAATTCTCCTTGCACAATCTTACTTCTGTCAAAAGCCTCCATACTCCATTTTTGATGTCCTTTACACCAAAAATATTACCTAGAGGGACTAGAAACACAGCATTTGATAGTTTTATTATGTTAAAATATATCTTAACTTGAAAGACAAAACTGCAGTATTTTAATGTTAGTTTATCCCAAATTAACTGAACAGATGAGTCACCTGTCATTCTGTATACAGAACTCCAATACTAAATGCACTTGCAGAAGTGAGCGATTAATTATGCTAGAATATGTGGCAGAATATGGCTCTATGAACAGTCATGTGGAAGTTAAACTGAGCAGCTCAAATATAGTGAAAGTTTTCAATTCAAAATTTTCAATGTTTGGGATAAATACAACATGGAATGTACAATAAAAACAAAACGAGTAATCTTATCTCTTTGCCAACATTTAAGTCACAAAATCATTCATTTTCAATTTTCATCACAAATGCTTGCAAATCAGGCAAAAGAAATACTACCCTTATATTGCTTCCCAAAGCATGGCTACTAGGATGAAACAGCCAAAAACTCTAGTTTTCTGAATCTGACGGTTAAACAAACAAGATCCTTTTCTAGGTGTTTTAACTCATGAACAAACTGTGAATCCCCAGTATAAGAGGCAAAAAAATTCCATTACACTGCAATAAGCACAAGAGTTCAAGTCACTGATTTAATTTTATACAAGTCAAACTACACATTGTATAAAGAGTACAAGGCAGTTCTAATGTTTGCTATTGCATATTACAAAAATTTAGCTATAAAGAGGAATTTTGGGGATGTACTCTATTCCACAATTTAAGTGAACTGGCAATTGTGGTTTAGCAAACCCTCTGTTAAGACTAGAACTCTAGCTCCAATAGATTACATTTCCAATAAAGTTCAGATTCACACACAATAGGACTGTAATTCTCCTGTTCTGAAGCAAGGTGACATTAACATAAACGATTTAATGCCGAGGGAAGACAGTTTTACTTAAGTTTTCATATCCAATAGATATTTAGAGGCTGACAAACCATACAAGATACTAGTGACTTGGACCACATCCAAGAGACACATTAGTGTCTGACAGAGTGTCACTTGATATTCAAGCAAAAATGTCACAAAGCTTTCGTTCTTCCAACTTTGAAATCTGTGATTTTCAGCAATACTGCTCAACACAGCCTACAAAGTACCTTTATTACCTTTAATACAGTCACAGTATGGGGAATGTTCTTTTGGCAAGTTTAGTTAAGATACAGCACAAGTGCTCCAACTGGAGTTTATTGCTGGTCTAAAATTTGCCTAGTTTTGTTACACATTTATATAGTTTGTAGCCTGCTATCACAAATTAAGATAAACCAGAGAATTATGTGACCTGTTCAGCAAGGCAATCCTGCCTTTGGTAGCAAGCTGAAACCTACTAAGCTAACAATACCCATAGTTCTAAAACCATGAAAAAATAAGAAAAATGATACCTCCAAAAGAGCCCAGGTTTAAGTCTCCTATATTGTTTATTTTTAATATAAAAACCACGTTGCACTGAAGAGTAGGTAAGTTACTCCTGCTGAAATGCTATAAAATCAAACTTGGCTGTATTTCTACAGAAGGGGGACTTTCTTGCTTTGTACCACCATTTCCATACAACCTAACCTGTTCCAATTTGGGATACAAATCAAACCTTTATGCCTCATTACTTAGTTCTTAGGCCATTCACTCCTGCAAGAGAAGAAACCAACTTCTGAAGTACTAACATAACACTAATGGCCTGACAAGTAGGAAAATGTTCCGTAATAATGTGCAACATAAGAGGAGAGTTCTAGTCTTAATCTCTTGAACTAGATCTTGATCGTGAGCGAGATTTTGAACGAGATCTGGAACGGGACCTCGATGCAGCTCTTTTGGGTGGTGACTCTGAACGAGCCTTGGCAGATGGCTGCTGCTGTGGAGAATTGGAACGAGACCTACTCCTTGACCTGGATTTAGATTTAGCATCTCCTTTACCATTTTCTTTGGGAGAGCGAGACCTGGACCTGGACCTTGATCGAGACTTCTCAGACTTCTCCTTGGATCTGCTGTGGGAGCGCGAACCCCTGTCAGACTTTGGTTTCGACTTGCTCTTTGATCTAGACTTTCTGCTTTTAGATCTGGAACGTGAGCGGTCTTTACTTCTTGACCTGGATTTAGAACTTTCAAGAAAAAGAAGTGTTTAATTCTGCATGAATTGAAGTACACTTGCAGTAGCTGTAAATAGTTAGTAACAAGTAGTAATTCCTGCACTACCAGGAAACCAACACCACTCACCGTGAACGGCTTTTGGAGACACTACGAGACCTGCTACGGCTGCTCCGACTCCTACGACTTCTGCTTCTGGAGCGCCTTCTAGATCGAGACCTAGAACATTTCAAACGGAATTTATCCCTTTTTCCTAGTCTAGTGTAGCCTACTAGACCTTCCAACAGAAAAGCTGCTCGTAAGCTTCAAAACCAGGTATAGCTACATAACAAATTGCTTGTGACACCATCAATTCACTTAAAGTCAATGCAGTGTGTCAGTAAATTGAATCTGACACTTCAAAAGGTTAAATATGTTTACAGTTTTACACAAAGCAATCCCTTCCAAATTCCCAGAGAGTAACTTTAAAGTATTAAGTACTCTTGTTGCGGTAAGCTGTTTTGATGAGTAGACTAACATCCCAGAAGTTACCTGGACCTGCTGCCAGAGTAAGATCGTCTATGGCTTGATCGTGGTTTGTCTTCAACCAGCCTGATCTTTCTTCCATTTATCTCTGTGCCATCCAGTTTGTCCAGGGCACGCTTCATGTCCGAGTAGGAGCGGAACTCAATTACTCCTTCATTTGTACGCTCTTTGTGAGCATCTGCATAGGTTACCTCACCAGCCTGTCTCATAAAATCCTTTAGAGAGAATACATGAAGAGTGACATAATTCTCACATTTATGTCTGCATTATTAAGACAAGCTTGAAGAGCGGTATGAAACAAGTTCCATGAACAGTCACATGCAAATACACTTCAAACACTTCTACCTAAAACACAATAGGCATTTATATTTCTGGTAGTCACAACAAGCTCCACAACAGAACATTAATACCTACTTTTAAATCCTGCCAACTACAGCGACTGGAAAGGTTTTCAACAATCAGTCTGTACTCTGTACGAACAGGTGGTCCATATTTATCTCTTCCAGATTGTCTCCGACTGCTATATCCGCCACCACCCCCACCTTTATTGTACAAAGAAATGAAGTTAGATTTTCTCCTAGCAAGGAGGAAATAAAATGTTCTGAAGAAGTTAGTTAAACAGTTATATTTACTGGAGTAGGACTTTATTTCTCTAAGCCTCCAATAAACTTGCATTTTTGCCATAATCTATGTTAATGGCAAATTATACAGACTAATATCCTATAAGTCTGTGCTCCTAAGATCTGTTAGAGAGTGACTGCTCCTTATTAGATTCACCTTGCTAAGTTTTATTTTACAGAACATTGTAAAATATAAAACTTAACTGATTACATGCATTTCTACATTTTACAAAAACGTTTACTAGTTACACTAAGTACTTACATCACAGTATGAGGTTTTTGGTGGTGGTTTGGCCACAAAACACGCAAGGTAACAGTCACCTAGTTCAGTTTAAACAGTTTTGTCTAACCCTTGGAATCCTCACCATCACCCTGCGTCTAATGGCAAAAGGCTGCTGTCGTCATGGCTTCCGGTAAGGTCAGCCAAAGGGTCATAGGGCAAGGGTCACACAATGTATGGAAAAGCCATGGCCAATCAGGAAAGGCAGTCATCTTAGCCTCAGTGGACACAGCCTCAGCCCCACTGGTCACTTTTAAATTGAAACATCAAGGACTTGTTAAAAAGTTGGAATTGAACATGCAACAATTTTAAACAACATACATTTGATTAAAAAAATAGAAAGATTCCCACCCCACCCAAAACCAAGATTCTAAAGACTACTCAAAAATGAACCTTAGTACTTAAACTACAGTACTAGGTCAGTTAAGTTCCACATAGCTCCTTAACTACACAAATAACCTGAACATATAGCAATGCTTACAACATCCCCCCACTTAGTACAGACTCCTGCTTCAAGTCCTCCCCCACCCATTCCTTAAGTCTGTCAACTGAAATAATTTTTCATACGTAATTTCAGAACTGAGTGCTTTTACCCCCATAATATATTTGTAGCTATTAATTAGCTTTAGTGATGCAACACCACTATTTCACCTAAATGCTCTTAAGAACTCTGAAGCCTTTAAACATAGCAGAGCATATCTTCCAATAAAAAATAAAACCCCTTTCTCGAGCAAAGCCCCAGTTTTTGCAGCTAGAATTGCTTGGTTTGCACTCAGATTTTTTAGAGGATACCTGGGTGCAAGGTTGGCGCTGGGAAAAGTGTCCATAACACAAACTTGGTAAATAACCTGCTCCCAACACTGCACCAGGTATCCCCTAACTCCCCCCTCGCTTCACTAGCAGCCCCCACCCCACAGCTCCACAGGACTCGACCCCCTGCGCTCTGTCACTCCCGGCTCTGCCCTGCACACAGCCGAGCCGCCCCCCTCGCCCGCTCCCTCCCGAAGCAGCCCCGTAACCAAGCGGGAGGACGGAGCCGTACTCACTGCGACTACTGTAGCTGTAGCCGTCCCTGTCGCGGCGCGGGCCGCGGGCGTGCTCCACGATCACCCGCTCCCCGCAGAGATCCTTGCCGTTCAGCTCGTAAACGGCATCATCGGCGTCTCGGGAGTCCTCGAACTCCACGAAGCCGTAACTACGAGGAGACGGGAGGGCCCCCGCGTCACGAGTGGCCGCGCGTGCCGGCCCCGCCCGGCTCCTCCCGCTCCCCGGGGGCAGGAGAGGGCAGCGCCGCCCGCGCCGGGACAATAGGGCCGGCCCCGCCGCAGCGCCCCCGCTCCCCCCGCGCCGTCGCCGCCATTTTGAGTCGGGCGCCACGCGGCAGGAGCCGCCGACAACATGGGGGGTGCCGGTGGGAGGGGAACGGAGGGCCGGGCGCGGCCGCGCGGGGCACCGGGCCGCGGCGCTCGGCACGCGGCCGCCGTCCCGCGGGCCTCGCGCGGGCGCTCACCCGTTTTTGAGGTCGACCTCGAGCAGTCGGCCATAGCCGCTGAAGAAGCGCTGGATGTCCTTCTCCCGGACGTGGTAGCTCAGGCGGCCGATATAGACACGCGGCATGTCCGGAAGGGGAAGGGGGATGGGAGAGAGGAGGGAAAGGAAGAAAAAAAAAAAGAGAGGAGGAAAAGGGGAGAGAAAAAGGAGAAAAGGAGAGAGAGAAGGAGCGACACGAGGGGCGCGAAGCACCCAAGCCGCGGCCTGCTCCGCAGCACAATGGCGCCCGCCGCCCGCGCCGCCTTTTATAGTAGAGGCGGGGCCCCGGCGGGGACGTCACGGCGCAGGGGCGGCGGGAGAGGGCGAGGCGGGCTCGTGCGTCACCACGCTCCCTCGGGCGGGCGGAGGAGGGCAGGCCGCGAGAGCGCGGTGCGGTTCTGCGCATGCGCGGATGGCTTGAGCGTGTGAGGGCGGTGCTGCGCATGCGCGGCGCCTCCCCGTCCGCGGCGCGCAGGGAGCGAAGGCGGCGCGCGGCCGGTGTGGGGGGAGCGCGGCCTGGGCCTGGGCCTGGGCCTGGGCCTGGGCCTGGGCCTGGGCCTGGGCCTGGGCCTGGGCCTGTCCGGCTCTCCCCAAATCCGGGTCCCGGAAGACTGCTCTGCTCGCCTCCGTCGTCGACCCTGCAGACTAGGTTGCCCAGGCCCATCTACCTGCCCAGAGGCCTTGCAGGCCTGTGCCCTGGACCTAGGCGTACTGCCTGGCTTTCTGTATCTGCTCTGAATAACAAAAGTATTTCTCCCTGGGTGCTAATAAATCTGTTTCGGTGTACGAAGCTTTATGCAGCACTGTTGTTCATAGTATGTATTTCTGCATTTTACATAATACAGCATAATATGCTAATACAGTAATATGCATAAAACACTACAATTGCATTAAAAAGCTTATATACTGTACTATTTAATACCCCCGGTGTAAATATACTAGGGAGAAGAAAGCTATTTGTGCTCCTGGGTTCCCTTGCCTTGCTTGGGTGAAGGTTGGCCCGTGTCTCCCTAGCGTTTTTCCCCGTGGCTCCTGGAAGCGTTGCTGTCGCCAGCGGTGCTGACAAAGACACCAGGGCTGCCTGCAGCTTTCCACGGTGCTGCTGCGGTCCCTGCATCCGTCTGGAGCAAACCAGCTGCTGAGCACGAGTTAAAGAAGTGGAAATTTCTGAGTTTCGTCTTTCCTCATTCGTTGAAAGCTTCATTCGTAGCAGCAGAGGAAATGCGTGACTGCTTTCTGCTCCATCCGAGGGCACGTTGCACAGCAGATTCCATGAACACCCTGGATGTTTTCTGTCTGCTTCTGAAAGTCTGGTGAAGATTTTTCACTCATTTACAGGTCTGCTGTATTTTTTTTCGTGTATTACCACCTAGAAATATTTTGCCTTGAAGGTTAGTTTAGCTATTCACCCAGGCTATCATGGTCATCAGAACAAAGTGGAGAAATTCTCCCTTTCTGGAGAGTCCTCCATCTTTTTTTCTTTTTTTCTTTTTTTTTTTTTTCTCTTGTGAAATGTCTCCTGACAAACAAGGCAAGTTTCCGTGCAGCACAGCTTGGGAATTGTGCTAGCAGGCAAGAGAAAAACCTCTCAAACTCTGCTGGTTAGTCTGGACCTGTCATTTTAGGCTTTTGAAAGGGAAAGATTTACAAGTAGAATGAAAGAAAGGGCAGGCAGCAAGGGGAGGATTGATTACAAAGGAAATTCCTAACTGTGGGCATCCATTTCCCTCTAATGAGAATATTGGGACCGTTTTCCAGAGAGTCGTGAACTAAAGCGGCCATCAGAGTTTGCCTAGCCTGTTTCTGAAGTGGAGATGCCGCAGAATTCCTAAGTATGCGGGCTGGGCTTCTAGTCCAGCCTGGCAGCAGGCTAATAACCCCGCGCTCTTTGTAGAGATAAGGAAGATGCCTGGGCAGGTTGTACTGACGGCTTCGGTAGGAACCCCTAGCTCAGGAGATCGTGCGTTAGGAGGAAGACAGTCATGCAGTCTTCCTAAGCCCTACTACACAGGAGTGGACGTGACTCTTTGGTAATAATGAAGTCTTTAAGAGGGGAAACGGATCTGAAACAGATCTAGCGCAAACAAACGCAGAGTTGGGATACTGTCTGCACGGGATTGCAGATTCCAAACAGCATTTTCCCTGAAGTTTAGCTGAACATAACCACTTGTTTAGCATGTGCACTCTGGAAGTATCTGAGGATCTTGATGATACCATTGCAGAAAAAGCAGCTATAACGACAGCATGTCCTCCAGTCCAACCTGGGGCTTTAATTCAAGTTTGCTACTGCAGTCACAGGTTTATCACCAGCAGGCAGTTCACGCCCTCGTAGAGGACTTGAGGTGCCACAGTATTAGTCTTCAACTTCTCGCTCTTCTGTCTGGAACAAAAACTCTGAAGCACCAGCGCTTGTTCAGAATAAGGTAACTGAGAAAAGTGTAATAGCTCTATATTGCTAAAATGTGATGACATCCACAAATCTCTTCCACGCACAGCAATGCCATTGTGCTGAGCATTGCATACGTAGAACTAAAGAATAGCTGCTTCTGCCAAGCACTAAAGAATGACTCCCACCAAAAACTTACAATGAGAAAAGAAAAAGCCGTTCTTCTATTTCATTTTTGTCTTCTTTGTGATAGCTGCAGCTTATAATGTCCAATCATGAAGATCCTCTTCCCTGCACAGCTGTATTATTTTCCACTAGTCGCTCTTGTAAGAAAATGGTGATGATAAACGGTAGCAAACAAAAGCAAAGCAGTGAAAGTCAGTCTTCCTGCAACAAGACTGCCTGGTCAGACAACCTCATCTTCAGAAAGCAACGGCAAATTGGAAAAAAAACCCCAAATGAGTAAGCAGCAAAGCCATGAAGAAGGGAGAGGAGTCAGGAAAGGAGCAGGGTAGCGCTGTGGATACGTTTACTGTGTCAAGGGACTGTGTAAGAAGGGAAAGGAGGAACAATTGCCTCAATGCATATCCAGTTGTTCTGGATCATTACTTGAAATGTGCTTTGCTGATAAGGAGAACAGAGTTGCCCGAAGCCAGGCCACTGGGACCCCTGCAGTTTTGTAACACTAAAGCCGTCATGCAGAACAGCTCTCTATCATATGTGTGGTGCCTGCAAGCAAGAGTGGAGCTGCACAGTTACTTGCACAGGCATGGGAGCCATTTCTCCAGAGAAGTATCACTGCTTATACTTATAATAAGAATATAGAAGATGCAACCATATAACACACAAAGTCCCCTACTCTACGGGACACTGATACACCGGAGCTGTCTGGATGGTGTTTGAGGCTCTGCAAAACTATAAATTACAAGTTGGAAGTTCAAATTTTTCATGCTTTTTGCTGGGCATTCAAGAAAAAGCGAGGCACAGAGAACTGGAGAAAGATAAATATTTTTTTTCCATACTACTTCCACAGTGGAAGTTGGGAGCGGAATTGTAAGAAGAGATTACACTCCATCTTTTTTCCTGCTAAGGGTGACAGGCTCCGATCTCTCGGTACGAAGGCTCAAAATCTGTATTTAATCATGATCTGTGAGATGCAAAGCAGAGCTCTGGTAACCTTTTAAGAGTCCTTTATTGTTAGTTCACTTAAAGAAAAAATCATATATAATTTGTCTGTCTTGCTGAGTGCTGATATTAGCTAGTGGTTGTTTCTTAAAATCTGTTGTCAAAGGAGCCCTCAGTATGAAATGGATTTTCTTTCTCCAATGTTGCCAGGAGCAGGTTCATCCATATGTGAGTATCTCATGAAAACAGTATAAAATATGCATATCATGCATTTGTTATGCACCAGCTGTTTGTTGCAAGACTGGCCCTTCAGGACGCTGCTGTCAAGGGTGTGAGAGTGTTTCCATCACACTTCCCTCTCCTGTCAACTCGTCCCTGTCATGCTTCTGTCTGCCAGAGACACCAGCCCTGAATCCAGGGTGCAGCTCAGGTGAAGACTGTGGTGTACAGGCTATCTGGACTGGCTCTCTTGTCAGATTTTCACAACCATTCTTTGGGTGAATCTCAGAATCACTGATACTGGAGGTCATGTTTGAATTTATAAGCAAAATAGGGGTAAATTCAATTCAGGCCATTGGCGACTGTATCTAGATACTGTGGCTCCTGAGGCCAAATACCCTATCATCAATATAGTGTTTCTCTGCAGGTGTACCAGCATTTTCCTTTTTGTTCATGGACAACTGAGTCGTTGAGAAGCAAAGACATGAGGTCTTTCAGGAGGTGCTTGACTGTCCTAGAGATGAAACCTCGAGCTGCCAAGGACCCTACGAGTGAGACCTTTCTTCTCTCACACAGCTCCAGAGGCAAAGATAGCACAGGATAAAGTTTCCTTCCTTAGGATGTGGATGAGGAAGCAAGCAAGCTGACAAAATACTGTCTTAGAAACAGGTTGCTACAAATCAGCATGCTTTAAATGGATGATTATCAACTGACTCTTAGTTCACCAGCTGTATCAACCTGTTAAAACATAAGAGCTGCAAAAGCTGTCATCACTGAGTCATGGCACAAGCGAAAAAATGTCTCTGAAAGAGCTGAAGCACCAGAGATGTTAATAGCTCCTAGGGGGCTGTTGTTGAAGCAGCTCGTTCATCAGTTGTGCCTTAGCATCTTTAGAGCCATCATGGTATGTTAGATCAGCTACTGAATGACAAGTGTCTCAGCCTGCGCTTTGAACCAAAACTCGACCTCCTGACATATATGAGCAAAGTTACTGATGTGACTGATTTTGTGCGTTATTTGCTTTTTTACTACCTTTTGGCAATATGTATGTGAGTATTCCTAAGTGGCTTGTGAGCTACACCCCTGGGGTATAGCTTTCAAAGCAGCCGACTCAGAACAGCAGCAAGTGTGGGTGCAAACTCATTTCAGTCGCTTGCTCCTTCCTCTGCCTAAGGGTGTCATCCCCCCGCTGGCCTTTCATCTAAGCCGAGGCACCTGATAAGGGTCTCAGTGGGTGGTAATATATCCAGGAGTTATACATACAGAGAGATATGGATATTCTGGGACCGTTAATGTGCTCTTTCTTCTCCCCAGCTGAACTGCTCTCAATGTGATGTGTATCATCAACTCAGACTCGAGCAAAAACCTCCCCTCTGGTTTGATAAAGGCTCTCCTTGTGTCTAATGAGGATCACGGGAGGAATGTCATCCAGTCTGTGTCCAAATAAAGTACTAATCAGACTCTGAGACCAAATTTCTGGTATTATTTGATGTGGGAAGGATATCTTAGGGCTTAAATATGCTTTATATATAGTATATATGTTGTATGTATGTATATGGAAGTATAAGATATATCTATCTTTCTGTCTCTCCATATGAACTTTTTATGCAGCTGCCACAGTGCTGTTTTAACATGTCACACTGTGCATGCAATACATACAGCTAATAACTTTTGGCTGAATTTTGATCAAAAATACCCTAGTTTGGGATGTCTTCAAGCCTAGGTCACAGATCTGTGCTACCTTATATTTTTAAAAGGCAAGCACTCGGTGGATTAGGAGTGTGGGTTGTTTTTTTTCTTTTTATAGATGGTTCACATTCAATATCGATATCACTTGAAGAGTAGGTCAAGGATTCTCAGCTTATGTTTCTTTCAGTGATCCTCTTGATGAAAACCTTATGTTATTATCCCATCCGCATGGGATAGGTTTGAGAGTGGAGAGGCTGATGTTGATTCCAAGCTGGTTAGCCATGTAAATGTTGGAGATACTCCACACATTTTGAAATTTGACGATGTATTTTCTCTTTCACTGACATTTTCATGAAAAATGTTGTGTTTTCTCTCCCCTCCCCCTTTTTTTCCTGCCAGCTCATGATCATCACTGCTATTATTCTCCATGTTTTGTTCTGGTTTTAGCAATTTTACTGACTGTCCAGCAGAGGGGTGCAGAAGCCAATATACAGACAGTGAACAGAGCCCCATTTCCCCAGTTTTCTCGTGCACTGCTCTCTTTGGCAGACAGCTTCCCAGGTCATTTCCCAGGATGCGCTGTCGTCTCCTGCACACTGCTGGCCCCCCAGGGAGGCTTCGGGAACGCTGCCAGCCCTGGGGCTGAGGACCATGTGGGACCTCTACAAAGGTTTTGTCTTGGCCGTTGTGCTAGTGCTGAGCCCCAGCAAGAGCTGGGTACCAGAAGCTGAGCGGTATGACAGGTACCAAGTGATGGGTGGAAGAGCAAGCTGTCCTTGCCTGTCCCAGCCTTGGCTACACCCCAGGGTAAGGCCCAGCTCTTTCCTAGGGATGCCATGCCAGAATTATTCCAAGCACTGACGAGAGGTCTGTGATGGAGGTGTCCATTCACAACAGTGCAGTCAACAAACCTGAGGCCCTGGGTGCATGTGTCTCTCTGAAGAGGTCGGGCTCTCATTGCAGCCTCCAGGTGTGTTGAGTTGGAGATGATCTGCCCGTAAATGGTAGCTGTGCATTGCCCTCCTCTTGCATCCCTTCCGTTCTGGCTTTGTGCTTGCACTTGGATGTAGACCGGTCCGCTTTTCAGACAGCTGCCTGTCATATGTGTTTGCCTAACAAGACACTTAGAGGCCTTCACATTATGTCCAAATTTCCTTTTCTCCATCTGCCTTGCAGCCGCTGCCCATCTGTTCTGTGTTCCTGTCAGCCCTGGCTGAAATGTGCTACCAAGCGATGGCTCTTTGGAGACGCCGGTAAGGGAGCCCTTTGGGATGCCCAATGAATGCTCGCTGGAACCGAGCCTCCCCAGCGCCCAGCACAGCACCAGGGCCAGCTGCCAGCTTCCTACAAAGAGGTGGCATGCGTTGAGCTGGCCTGAGTGCCCCAACCCTGCTTGTCTCTGCCGACCGCCTCGGTGCTGGCGCTGGCCTTATCCCGCTGCCTCAGCTCCTTGTGTGCACAGCAGAGATAAGAGCACCGGCCTCTGACGCTGAGGGCTTTTGAGGTGGAGGGTAGATAGAACCTGGCAGCAGTGGCAGGTGCTTGGAGGCAGCCACTAGACTCCAAAATCATACTCCTGGTTTAAGACCACTGAGCGGCATCTTTTCCTGTCCCCTCTTGGGGGACTTTTATTCCATTTTCCAGTTCTTACCCCAGGGGGTTTGACACCTTTTATTCTGAATGAAAGGCAGAAATAAATTCTCAGGACTCCAGGAGCTGGAGCATGCAGAGCACTTTGCAGCACTGTGGAAGAAGTGTTGACTCATTAAACTGATGTCACAGAAAACACTCTTTGCATTAAGGAGATTAATCACAGCTCTTTTCCTTTTAAGTCTCCTTAACTTCTGTGAATCCTTCCAGTGAATCCTTCTCTATGCTGCCGAGGATACTGGGCCTCCTTGGCTCAGACTAAAACTTACTTAGCATTAAAAAAAAAGCCACTCCAAACAGTATTAATAAAATCCAAACCCTTCTGTGCTGGAAATTCAGAGAGACCACCTCCCTAGGAGAAGCAACCTGTCAGAGGTGTTATTAAAGCACAGGGGAGGAACTGAGTTTGCAGGCAGGTGGGGATGAATGGAAGCGGCTCTTGATGGAGAAGGCGGTGAAGACTGCACACCTTTTTGCCTGACCCGCACTATTGGTACAGCCTCTGCGGGACTTGTGACACGTGTGTTCTGTGTTCTGCCATCGTTTTGGGCTGGGCTGAGCTGCAGATGAGCTGGTGGGAGTCTTTTTTTTTTTTTTTTTGGGATGCTGGCAGGTCTTTCAGCTGGGGTGTCATTGTAAGGCCATGTAGGAAAGCAAGGCCCTGTTGTTAGGTGTCTTGGAAAAGCATGGAGAAATCCCCAGTCACAAGAGTGCGAAAAGAGGAGGATGCCAGGGGGATCATGTTGTGTACCCCACAGGGCTAGGGCCAGCAGGTGGTCAGAGGTGTCCTAATGCAGGAGAGCCAGTCTCATCCGGGATCAGGGATGACTTTGGACAAGAGCTCTCTTCTCAGTAGTGTGAGAGTAAAATTTTTGCCCAGACAAGATCTCATAACATTTCTATCAGGTCTGGAAGCTAGCAGCCAGTGCTCATCCATAATATCTCCTTGTCCTAAAATCTAAACACCTAGTGAAAGATATAAGACTTTCACGCATGTTGCAAGGATAAATATTATAAATATATATATACTCTTAGGTGTTACACACAAGTAGAAATAGAGGTTTATTTTCAGCAGCACAGCACAGACTACCTTTCACAAAGAATCTCATGGTTATATATTTGGGCTTTGAATTAAGATATCTTGAGCTCATTTTTCTCTGCCACAACTTTATGTGATCTGACTTCAAAATCAACGTGGCAAATCTAGCAAAACATCTCTGGGCTCTGCATTGTTAGAGAGATTTAATGCCACACACAACTAAACAGGAGAATGACTCCATTGCTGGTGGCTGCTTCAGGATTGGACATTCTTTTGTGTTGGGCTTATAGAGCTCGAATTGGCAGGTGCTACTGGAAAGAATATTTTTGTGCCTTTTAAATAACGTAAAATAGGACAGCAGCATGTTTGTGAATGACGACATTTCTGAGTTTTTAAGAAAGACTAACTTTTTTAGGAATAGTTCATTAATATGCATGTCCACTGATTTTCTGAGTGGGTGTTTTTATCATTTTTGTTTGTGTTGTTTTGCTTCTTTCTTTCCCTTCCTTCCTTCCTTCCTTCCTTCCTTCCTTCCTTCCTTCCTTCCTTCCTTCCTTCCTTCCTTCCTTCCTTCCTTCCTTCCTTCCTTCCTTCCT
>PTEX01000543.1:0-27840 GCA_003342815.1 Eudromia elegans | reverse complement strand
CCTCTCCTCTCCTCTCCTCTCCTCTCCTCTCCTCTCCTTTTTCATTTTGATAGCATTCCAGATTTTCATAAGGAAAAAAAAAGGAAGCAATTTTCATTTACTTCTTTAATTTAATCCTTTTCACATTTCTTTCTGACAAGCTGATTTAAGAGACCCGCATACAGGAGCAGAGAGGTCACATCCTCGGGACCATGGGCAGCTTTGTGCCTGCATGCGCACTTGCTGGTGCTCTTGCTGCTCTTCAGAACCGCTCTGAGAGCCCTTCTTGTCCTGGGTGCACCACAGCCTCCCGCGGCAGGGAAGCCTTGGGATGGGGCATGCTGAGTCAGTTAGGACCCTAACGCCTTGTCCAGGGGCGTTTGCAGGGGCATGGCAGGCATCACTCTTGGGGCTGCTTTAGGAACAGCTCCACAGCCCTCTTGCTCTCTCAAGTGCCTTCATTCCTAGTACACTGACCATAGTCCTTGGCATGCTCCCAGTACACTTCCCCATGCCAGCTGGTGGCCAGAGACCCTCAAATGTGAGGAAGGAGAGGGAGGCTCCCAGGACTTGCTGGAATGTAGATAAATCCAATTACAGAGTGACCAAACAACTAAGGGACCTTTGGAATCATCTAGTCCACCCACCATGTACAAACAGGGTGACCTAGAGCATACTGCAAAGAATTGTGTCCAGGCAGGTTTTGAATATCTCCAGAGGAGGAGACTCCACAGCCTCTCCAGCAGCGCTCCGGTGTCAACCTCCCAATCAAGAGCTTTTTCCTCAAATTCCTGGAACTTCCTGGGTTTCAGTTTGTGGCCATTGCCTCTTGTCTCACTGCTGGCCACCACTGTAGAGTCTGGCACCATCCTTTTGACACTCTCTCGAGGTGTTTGTTCACACTGATAAGATGCCCTCTCAGCCTTCTCTTCTTTAGACTAAGCAGACCTAGCTCAGCCTCTGCACATCAGAGAGGCTCAAGTATCCTGATCATCTTAGTAGCCCTACACTGCCCTCTCTCCGGGAGCTCTGTGTCCCTCTTGTATTGGGGAGCCCAGAACTGGTGTTTTGCCACTTGATGGGGGGCAGGAGGCTGATGAAAAGAATCAGGCACCAAGGGAAAGAATGGTTGTGTTTACCATTAATATCAAATAATATGAAATGAAGTGATCCATCTAACAAAACAATAACCTTACTATGAACTGGGTGTTAACAACACACAAAATAGGCAAGGGAATGCACTTAACCATTACTATACGAGAGAGAGAATAGTGATTAAGAAAAAGATGCATCACCAATTGCCTCAACACGTTACCATCATCCAGGTCCACAGTCGCTGGGGAGCCCCTGTTGCAGTGAGGATTTGCAGAACTTTCCCAGCAATCGGGAGGTCTTAGGTGTGTGTCCACTCATAAGGGAGGTCTCCAAATTCACTGTAAGAGGGTCCAGCTTTTATAAAACCAAATCAACAAAACTTGCATTTTCTTTGTTAGTGGTAACCTCTGGTATGTGCTGCTCTCCTTATCATCCGGGACCAGGGCCCGGCCAGAGCCCCAGCTTCAGATGGGAAAGTTTCCTTCAAGGTCAAAAACACTCGAATGAGAGCCTAGAAAAGTTACGTTTTCATGGGCCTATGTGCAGGGTGGCAGGAGCGATTTACAGGTGAGTTCTGTGTGCTTCTGCAAAGGTAGAGCCGTATTGAGGTGTAAGTCCACTCTGACTTACAGTCAGCTCTGTGGTTCAGGCCCTAGCACTTCAACTGGACACAAGACTTCAAATATTTGAGACCTGTGGTCAGCGGTGTCCCCCTGAGGTCAGTCCTTGGTCCAGTCCTGTTCAATTTATTCATTAACAACCTGGATGAAGGGATGGAGTGCTCCGACAGCAAGTTTGCTGATGATACCAAACCAGGAGGAGGAGCTGCTACCCAGAGGGACCTGGGCAGTTTGGACAACTGGGAAGTAAGACATTTTATGAAATTCAAAAAGGGAAAGTGCAGGGTCCTGCACCTGGGGAGGAATAAGCTCAGACTCTAGGACAGACTGGGGACCAACCTCCTGGAGAGCAGCCCCGCAGAGAGGGACCTGGGCGTCATGGTGGACGACAAGTTGACCATGAGGCAGCAGTGTGCCCTCGTGGCCAAGAAGGCCAATGGGATCCTGGGGTGCATTAAGCAGAGCGTCTCCAGCAGGTCGAGGGAGGGGATTCTGCCCCTCTACTCAGCCCTGGTGAGGCCGCACCTCGAGTACTGTGTGCAGTTCTGGGCTCCCCAGTGCAGGAGGGACGTGGAGCTGCTGGAGAGAGTCCAGCGCAGGGCCACGAAGATGATTAGGGGCCTGGAGCATCTGCCCTATGAGTAAAGGCTGAGAGAGCTGGGCCTGTTGAGTCTGAAGAAGGCTGAGAAGGGATCTAATTAGTATCGCTAAATACCTCAACAGAGGGAGCGAGGAGGATGGACCAGCCTCTTTTCAGTGGTGACCAGTGACAAGACTAGAGGAAATGGCCACAAACTGAAGCATCAAAAGTTCTACAGAAACTTAAGGAAAAATTCCTTAACAGTGATGGTGACAGAGTACTGGAACAAGTTACCAAGAGAGGTGGAGTCTCATTCTCTGGAGATCTTCCAAACCTTCCTGGATGCCTCTCTGTGCCATATGTTCAAGGTGAGCCTAAAGGTGAACTCTAAAGGTCTCTTCCAACCTTAAGGATTCTATGATTCTATGATATGGCTTCACTAGGGCCGAATAGAGGGGCCAGGTCACCTCGCTTGACTTGCTGGCAACACTCTTCCTAATGCAGCCCAGGGTACTATTGACCTTCTTGGGCAGAAGAACACATTCCTGGCTCATGGTCAACTTTTTGTCCACTAGAACTCCCGGGTCCTTCTCTGCAGAGCTGCTCTGCAGAAGGTCAGTCCCCAGCTTGTCTTGGTGCAGGGGCTATTCTTAGGTGCAGGATCCTCAACTTTCCTTTGTTGAACTTCATGAGGTTCCTCTCTGCCCAGCTCTCCAGCCTCTCCAGGTCTGTCTGAATAGCAGCGCAGCCCCTGGGGTACCAGCCCCTCCTCCAGCTTGGTGCCATCAGCAGACGTGCTGAGGACGTCCTGTGTGCCTTCCTCCAGGTGCTTGAGGAAGAGGTTGAGCAGGACTGGACTCTGTACTGTCCCTCCATACTCTGCTAGGTACAAGTCTTCATCTAGACTGCATCGGTGATCACAATCCCCTGAGCTATGCCATTCTGCTGGTTCTCAGTCCACCTCACTGTCCACCCATCTAGCTCAGATTTCCTGAGCTTGCCTATGAGGATGGGTAATAGTGTCAAAAGCCTTGCTGAAATCAAGATAGGAAATATGAACTGCCCTCTCCTCATCTGCCTCTCCAGTCATTCCATCAGAGAAGGCTATCAGATTCGTTCAGCATGATTTCCCTTAGGTGAAACCATGCTGACCACTCCTGATCACACTATTATCCTCCACCGACTTAGAGACAACATCCAGGACGACTGACTATCCCAATCCAGGGGATTCCCTGGGTTTATTGTCCCCTGGCAGATCACTGGAAAACCATATTCTTTGGGTTTAATTTGAACTTTGAGCTCAGGTCTATTTTGGTTTTTTTGGTCTTCTTTTTGCCCCTGCCCCTTTCCACAACAAAGAGCTTATACGGTTTCTAAAAGTAGTCTGATTTTGTATGATCAGCTCTTAGCAGGGACCTAGCATTGCCTGTCTGACATCTCACATTTAGCAGAACTTGAAATAACAGCGTGTTTATCAGGTGGGAGCCTCCTCAGACGAGCCCCTTCATGCCGGGCAAAGACATGAGGACATACTTCCATCTAAAGCTACTTCCACAAAATCTGGCTAGCACTTGATCCAAAGTCCCAACCCCACTGAGCTTACTGTAGTCCAAGGCAGCTCTACTGTTTTGCAGACCAGGCTTGCAGGCTTGGGTGAGTGCAGGCAAAGCTGGGAACAGCCAAGCGGCAGCCAGCATGGTTCAGGTGGCCCGACTGGTGTCTCAGAGCTGCAGGGCCACCAGCAGACATGCCATCGAATAGCCTGCGAGAGACTGATTTGGCAATTTTGCATATCTCATTAGTATAATTTTTGCAGGCAGCAACTAAGCCAGATGTGGTGCCCAGCAGATACATGATTACTGATCCCCCTTTTGCCTCTGGTTGTCTCATCGAACGGTCTCTCATCTAGTACTTTGGGGCACAGGAAGGTTTTTGCTTGCTGAGCAATTCAGGCTCTGATGCTGCAAGTCTGATGGTGCTTCCTACATCCAGCTGAATATCCTCTGGACTTCCCTATACTAAGGAAGTGAGTACTGCAGCATCTACCCTTTTACCCTTTTTTGCTTGTTTGTTCTGTGTTTCATGACAAAGTTAGCACAAAATGATCAAAGCAGTGACTCGAAAAAAGTCAATTTTTTTCCCTTTTTTCCCTGCAGATTATAGGTGGTGGAGTTTTTGATCACTTTCAAGGGAAGATCTAATTAGCAGCTGACTGAATTAAGTAGAAGGTGCAGTATATGAACTGATTTTTTGCAGCTTTTGTGGTTGTCGTGAAGATTACTCATAGCAATGAAATAATTGTTTCCATAGTAACTAATGTGCTCTGTAGGAGAAGAGGTGGAAACACAAATAACAAAGACAAAGGCCAAATCTATAATGCTAAGAAGCATATACAAACAAACTAAACCAAGGTGCGACACATTGCAACGGCTTTGGTGTGTGCTGCTTCCAGGCCTACATGGGATGGAGTAAGTAAAGGGGATTTTTTTTAATTGCCACAAGCAGAGAGGAGCACAGGGAGAAATTGGGCAAGACGAGGGCATGGAAGGACAATAAGCTGCTTGACTCCATGCAAAGACCATAATCTCTTGCAGTGACTTCAGGTGCTTGTTGCTCAGCAACTGCTGCAGCTCAGTGCAAGTAACTCAGTGCATGCAGAAACAGCAGAGTGTTTGGAAGACTGGCAGCAAGCAAATCTTCACTCTGACACCATGACTAGGCCTGGACAAATGAACCTCTAGATGTTTGCCTTAGTTTGGCTGCAAGTCCTATTTTTGGAGCCCTGAAAAGCAGTGATCCCCTATGCAAGAGCAGTTTGCCTCAGCCTGTCAGCACCATCCTCCTTGTTGGCACTAAATTATGGGGATTACGAGGAATGAGCTCATGTGCATGCCAGCCCTATGCATAATGCACCCAGTTTATAACCCCTGGACATTACTGCAGCCTTGAAACAACTTTTGTGTGTTGGCTACAAAAGGCTTCATGGAGCCTGTTGTCTCTAGGGGGCAGAAGAACAGATTGAACAAGTAGCCATGAAAGCTGGCCTAGATATATTTATCCTTTTACAGTGCAGAGGGAGGGATGCTGTGACCTCGAAAGTCTCCACACTCCTGTTACAGCCTGTTATGCAGAGAAAAGTCTGCCTTGTTTTCTGCACTACATTTCTCTCTTCATCTTTGAACTGGCCAGGAAAGAAGAGCCTTGATGCAACAGCACAAGGTCTTCTTTAATTGCCAGCTCTTACCTGAAATGTAGGAGCACAAGGTGCCATCTTGGCAGGAGTTCAGAGTGAAGTGCCGAGCTTGGTCCCGACACCAAAGCTTCACTATGCAAGGAGACAAAGCAAAGCTGGGTAGGCACACCTGCAGTCCTTACCTACAAATACAGACCTGTGGGCTGAGTGGACATGTTTTTGATCCTTTTCAGCAAATACAGAATTATAGATAGGAGGACGGCCCACTTGGTTTCCAACATCCCACACATCTGTCAGCTATAAGCCTATCCCTGGGGCAGCTTGATGACAGTGTCTGTGCATCCCTCCCACTCCAGCTGGACCAGCTCAGGCAGGAGGTCACCATGCACGAAGCAGAGACTGATCTCAAATGACCCAAGTGCTGGACCAATCCAAATCAAAATACTACTGTTCCACTAGCCCCAGAGCCATAGCCATAATATATTCATACAGCTAATTCCAGATTTTCTGTATCAGGCTCAACTGAAACGTAGCTAAGATCTTATATTGGTTATTTTCTAAACTAGATTGGGCACTCTCTTCCTGGAGTCCCACAACCAGAGTTGCATGTGTGTTCCTGGTTAGCACAAATCACAGAATCACACAGAATCACAGAACGGTTGAGGGTGGAAGGGACATCTAGAGATCATCGAGTCCAACCTCCCTGCTCCAGCAGGGACTCCTAGAGCATGTGCCACAGGGATGCACTATGTTTTTGAATATGCCTCCAAACCTGCAACCAAGGGGATGTCAAAGCGTGCTCAAAGTTTGATCCCTGAGTATATTTGGAAAAGGATGCGAAGGAAGGGACATAAGAAGCAGGTATACCAACACAAGTAAACCAGAACAGCCCAGACTGCTGATTCATTTCTAGCTCTGAGTGTAGAGCCATGGACTAAAGATCTCCATAGGTATCAGACAGACTCTGAGGTTTCAGGGATTATGACCGTGCTCTTTTTGGCAGTCTTTCCTTTCAGAGTCTGCCTGTTTAAGTACAAGCTGGCAAGGAGGACACCAAGCCCATTCTTCAGTCTGTCTCCTGAGAAAGGGGCCTAAAAATGCTGTCATGGCTCCGGTTGACTGCAGTGCTTCGCTTTGTTTCTTTGAAGCAATTCCCTTCTTGCATCTCTGCTCTGCCTGCACGTGCTAATGCCAACACACAAAACACAGCTCCAGAATGCTCAAATGCCTTTGCCTCTTGCAAATATTACTGAGGTCTCCTATGTATGGTAGTGTTAGTGTCCTGAGTTGGAAGAATATTTACAACAAGTGCAGGAAAGGCCATAGTTCCTTCCTCTAGTAAACCCCAAGACCGAATTTTTAGGCAAAAGGATGAAGGAGGGGCAGATTAAGACATGCTTTCTTTAACCCCTTTTGCTGAAGCACAGACCAGAGCTCTACCCTTTGAAACCCCCACAGAAAGCGCAACAGCAACTTCAGTGTGAAACTCTGTAAAACGGGAATTTACAGTCTCCAAGTGATCACAAAGAGCATCTCCTCACTGCACCAGCATTCACTGAATGGAGCATGCACAGTGAATATCTCCCCAGAGACTGTGATTCATCTCTGAACACAAACCATTCTCCAGGAGGTGCTTTCTGGCTCAGGGCAAAGAGAAAGGTTCAGCAGGGTTCAGCTTTGTACTTCAGCCGCCACGCACCCTCCCGACTTCTGGCAGTGAGGGTCCCATTTCTGGAGCACATAGTGGTAAGGCTCTCCTGGAGGAGGTAGGAGATTTCTTCTGCTGTCTGTCACATCTCACCAGTCGTAGACTCCTGCAGTTCCACTGCAAAGGGGGGACATTTCCATAGAGAGGCAGGATGTGGAAGTCCTCTGTTCTCACAGGCCGGTTGGCAGGTCCTACATCCAACACCCTCCTCATCGCCTTGCTGTTCGTTCGTTCGTTCGTTCATTCATTCATTCATTCATTCATTCATTCATTCATTCATTCATTCATTCATTCATTCATTCATTCTCCAGAGAGGGGAAATGATTTGCCACTGTCAAAACAGGAAATAGCACAAGTGTTGACCTGGGAGCCCCAAACAGTGCTCATGGTCACCTAGAGGCCATATTGCCCGTGGATGTTTCAAGGAGAAGGGCTGGGTGACTTGAGGTCCATCTGTCCTCTTCGCTGACGTATGTTGTAGTCTGGGTGAAGGTGAAACGGTCCGTAGGCTGCTCTGTGACGGGTGGACATGCAATCTCCTTCACTGTGAGGCAGTTGCTAGAACATAAAGCCTCATGTTGCCACAGATGCTTGTTGGTGGTGACAGGCTCAGGAGAGAGCTGGGAGCTTCTTCTACAAGACTGATGCAATTGGCACCCGATGATGTCCCCAGAGCTCGGGTTAGCCAAGGGATGTGCCAGGTGCCCTTTCACCCACCCGCATGCTCCTCTGCTTGTAAATGTTTCTCTCCTGTATATTAAGATGTCTCTAGGGTAAGGCGTTCCGTAGACATGTGTCTGCAGTAACAATTAAGCAAATAAAAAGCAGATGCTGTTGCCTTCTGACCAGTGCAGGAGGGGATGGAGGGAACTTGCACTGTTGCTGTTTCTGCCATTCCTCTGCTTGGGAATAGACCCTACAAGATCAAGAACTGAGTTCTCCCAGGGTTGACGCAGGAGTCCCTGGCTTTCTTATGTTCAGCCCTGATTTTTCTCTCATTGGCATTAGCAATCTTTGATCTTCTGGGTCCTGACCTCTTCTGCTCAGCAGAGAGGTCCGCAACAGCCTGTTGATTGGGCCCCTCAATGTCTCCCCTCCACATCATGACGGGGGGGGGTGTTTGTGGATTGAGGGAGGGTTGCGGGTTGAGGGAGAAGTTGCTAACCAAGTAGTCAAGTTGTTGGCTAGGTCTGGTTTTCAGTCCCAGAGAGGAGGGAAATGTGCTGTCCTTGCAGGAGAAATAAAGCTGTGCCCAGCAGAGCACCCCGCCTGGGAGTTCTTGCATCTGCTTAGTTACTGTCATCCTTTTTTTTTTTTTTTCCACAAATCATTATTTTCTCTATAAAAACATCTCTTCAGTCAAGACTCTGTATGAAGCCCAATGGGAGCTAAAGGAGATGTGAGCTTGAACTTGTTTGCTTCACGTGATTGTCTTCATCTCCCCTCCCAACACTACCACTACCTCCCTGGAGTGTCTTTTCCCAACCTCTCCTGAAGTCTAAGGGCAAAGGCAGCGTAGCACATGATTGAGGGGAGGCAATTGGTTCAAACATGATTCTCCTCAATTCTTTCCTGTCTTTGATCACCTCAGGAGTATTTAGGCATGGAGCGTGTAAAGAGCTACTGCTACAGGAACCAAATATTCAAATTATCTCACGACACTACAAAGTCCATAATCAGAAAGCCCTAAACTGAGCTGCCACTTTTGGAAAACTTGAACTGAGTAGGTGATCCCAGTCTGTCCTGTAAGGTCCCTTATTGTGGGAACGCCGGAATCCCTCACGCTCCCCTGCCACTCCTGCTGCCCTGCAGTGTGGTTGACGGCACAGGCTGCGTGTCCGCTTCCCTTGAGCCCTGTCCGGTGCTGTGGATAAAGCCACCTGCACCAGCGGCTAAGGCCAGCTCAGTGCGTCGGGCTGGCTACGGCATCCGGGCAGAAATTAGGCACTGGCTTCCCAAGCAGACCTCACAAGAAAGACCCTTCTCTTTGATGTTTGCATACCTGTGGATAACACCCTCACTTTCCAGACAGAGAGGAAACCACACTATTAATCTAAAGTCAGAACCTAAGGGAGAAACTGTTCCCTTCCTTAGTGTGTCAGAGTAATTTTTGTTTTGAAACCATACGGGCAAACAGCACAGCTTAGGCTGGTGGTGTTGGATGTAGTAGACACTCAGAGTTTACAGCCTATTGGGGTGCGTAACTAGGATGTTCAAGCCAGCAGGATTTATTGAACTCTCCTTGCACTTTCCTAAAGATACCAAACACCTCTGCTGCCAAAAAAAAACCTTGGTAGCTGGGCCCTTTGATGCTGGTGAGATCGTGGGGGTGGCAGAGCAGGAGGTGCTGTGGCAGCAGGTGCTGAGGACCTTCCCAGCCACTTGATGGCCATAGCAGGCTTGGAGGAGCATAGGGCAGCATTTGTGATCCATCCTGCACCTCCTGTTACAAATCAGAGATTTCAAGATTGAGTGATTCCATCATGTCAGATCTTGTGATGCTGCTTCCACCACTGAAAATCTTTAATCACATGCTAGCAATTTACCTTTCAGTCTTTCTGGGGACTTGGGCATGTGCAAGGAATCACTTTCTTTTTACAAACCTATGGGAATTTGTCTGTGAGAAGTAAGACTCGGTGCTTCAGGGAAGATGACTGCCCTGGAGCCAAGCAGCACTATGGAGATATTGACGCTGCAGACTGGGACTGTCCGTGGGGCTCAGAGCAGGAGTTGTGGTATGGGCATGGTATGGTGGTATGGCATGACATGGCGTGAACATCTCTCCCTGCTAGCCGCTGAGTGAAGCCCCATGACCTCAAGAGGAAAGTACAGGACCTGGATCAAAGCAGTTCAGGCTCTAGCCCTGTAATAAATTGTTCCCTGAGCTTGGCTCTCCCGGTGTGGCCAGCTCTGCTGGGGCCTCACATTTTGGCTTGAAGCGAAAGGCCCCCGTATAACCACAGACCATGCCCAGAAGCAACAAATACGGCATGTGGTGTGGACCCTCACTGTTTCTGTGGTGTGCAGTGCAGAGGGCCAGGGCTGCACCGTGGCCCTGGGGGAGCCAGTGATGCTGAAGTCCTAATCCTCAGACAACAAAGAGCTAGACCATGCTCCCCACCTTCCTAGTGGCTGGAACACAAAACGACACTTAAGAAACGTGACGACAAAATGCTTTTGGCATTCATATTTTCCAGCACCTCTGAATTTTACAGTGGTTTGACAGTCCCTCAGCAGTCCCTGTGAAGCACATCTAATCCATCTCCTGAACAACCTCCAAACGATGCCACGGAGCTCACTCAAACTTCAGCTTGTTGCCATGTCATTTCCATTTACTTTAACTCTTTCATGTTGATGGTCTCTCCCTCCCCAATCCTCTTTGATCAAAACAAAGCAAAACAACAGCACCAAAAAGCTATTAAAAAAAGCTATGGATTCACATGCAGCACTCGGAGATTCACATGCGAGCTCACCTCCTCTGCTTTACTGCAAGTGGGAATATCAGGCCTAAGTGCTGTGACTGGCAGCGTGCATTTGGGGCTTGTTTGGAACTGAGCGTGATAATGTAGAATGAAGGGTGGCCTGCGAAGCTGGGCAGCAGTGTGAGCCTCTTTCTGCCCTTCGGACCTCTGATGGGCTCTGCTTGGCCCTCTGGGGATATGGGAGCTGCAGCTGTGGAGGCAATGGAGAAGAGAGGACTGAGCTGGAGTGGCTTGTGCGAAGGCTCCCTCCTGCCTGTACAGGCTGGAGTCACAGAGCTCTGTTTAGCAAATAGGAAACACTAAATCTGTGTCACTCTCCTTTTGATATCTGTCTGTCTGGACCCTTGGGATGGTGCTGAGTCTTCTCTTTCTCGACAGAGCCCTGGCACAGGCTGCCCAGAGAGGCTGTGGAGTCTCCTCCTCTGGAGGTCTTCCAAACCTGCCTGGATGCCACCCTGTGCCGGGTGCTCCAGGTGTCCCTGCTGGAGCAGGGGGCTTGGACTAGATGATCTCTAGAGGTCCCTCCCAACCTTAACTGTTCTGTGATTCTGTGTGATTCAGTGGGTTCAGGCCAGGTCCTGGATTATACCTTTGTGAGGATGCACACTTTATTTTGTCATGTATTATGCTCCTTTCTCTATAGCCTGACACCTTCTGTTTGATGTAAGGACTTAATGGCACAGGGAGCTCTGCAGGGTAACTATACTCTGCTTAGGTAAATGTGAATTTGTCTGGTTTTGTCTTTCCTCACCTATAACTCCATGCAACCCTCAGAAAGCACAGAACTTGTTCTTCCAGTGTGGACAGCACAGGTTCAAATGCCAACTTATTTTCTTTGTCCTACTTCGCCATATCCTTTCTCCCCCACTGACTGAGGAAGAAAACAATTTCCTTCCTGTTTCAGAGGCCTGTTTCAGAGCCAGGTCACTCAACCCACTTTGCACAGGGCACCGAGGAGCCGTGGGGTTGGTGTGAGGCCAGCTGCAGGACTCTAGGGTGGCCTCTCAGGCCCTGGTGACCCTTTGCATACACAGGAGTCTGGTCTTCGTCCACCTCACAGTGATGCTGTAGTATCCGTCTTTGGGAATGAAGTGTTCTCATTAAACCATAAGGTCCTTAGCCCTGCAGAGCTGCGGGGTTGCCTGCAAAGCAAAAAGTTGTGGTTCAGTGGTAAGAAGAGGAGGAAAAAATGCCTGTTTCTCTGAGTGGGGACTGCACTCCATGCTTCCCAGGCTCCGGGGGTGAGTGATTCATTCTGCTTTGTAATGATGCATTTTCCCCAGTCTACCAAAGCAAGTAGATGATTTTGACCTCTAGGACCTCTCTGGACTATTGTAAAGCGTAAATTTACCAGAATGTACAAAGTGCTTGAAGTACCCAAGAAAGAAGGTGCTGGAGAAACATAGAATTAATTCCATATAATGAGTCTTAAACACTTTCCTTGTTTTTTGCCTCTCCTAACTGCTGCCTGAGTCTCTGTGTTCAGGCATGCATTCACATTTCTGTAGGCACTCACTCCTGATTCTTTGCTTGTGTCATTATTTATAATTCCTGTTTAAATTTTTCTCATTTCCACAGTGTAATTAGGCAGAGGAATGGCCTTTGCTCTGCAGTCAAAAAGCAACTAGCTGTGCTTTTTGCTTCGTGGTTGTTTTTTATTTAGGACTTTGTTGACAGCTTTAGTCCTCAGCAGAAAGAAAGGGCTCAGCCATCTGTTGGTTGTTCTGCTGCCTGCGGTCAGAGCAGGGACCTGCCTTGCCTGTGCATTGAGGGGTGACACGTCCTACAGCGAGGTCCCAAGGAGATGTTCCCTGCTCTGCCCGATGCAGGACGTGTTCCTCAGGTTGTTCCCACCACCATCCTCCCTTCCACTGCCATCCAATCCTCACAGTTTCATTTGAGTTCACCAACTCCTCATAACTCCTCTGCCCGCTGCATGCAGGGTCTTTCAAGGCACTGCCAAGTTTACCCAAGTGGGATTGTGCCCGGTTTTGCTTCTTCAGGATGCCATTATTTAATTGTAAATAATCCCTGGCACTTTCCTAAGCAGCCAGGGCACGTGCCCCGTTGTTAGCAAACTCTGTTTTTGTCATTGCTGTTGTAACTATGTGCTGGTTATTGAGTTCCTATCCCAAGCTGTGTGTGCACAGGTCATTTTGCATGCATGGTGCCAGCAGTGCCAAGGACAATGAGCCACAGTGTGCAGGGACTCACGCTGGTATTCGGCAAATCCTCAGGACCGAAAAATATGCTCTAAAATCCCACAGCTTCCAAGGCTGCTTGTTGTGTAAGCAACGGTAACATCCACACAGAGCAGCAAGGGAAATGAATACAGATTCACTTGAAAAAACCACCAGACCAACATACATGGTGCTGAGCCTACTTGGTAGTGCAGGCTGGAACGCCGAACCCTCTGCATCCTGTAAGGAAAGAGCCTCAAGTGACGGCTTCATTTCAAATGAGGACTAGATAGAGGGAACCCTGCTCAGGGCTATGATAATGTAGCTGAACTGATAAACTGGGGAAGAAAGCACCAGTCATAGAACCACAGAATGCTTAAGGTTGGAAGGGACCTCTAGAGGTCATCTAGTCCAACCCCCCTGCACACGCAGGGTCCCCTAGAGCATGTGGCACAGGGTGGTGTCCAGGCGGGTTTGGAAGATCTCCAGAGAAGGAGACTCCACCACCTCTCTGGGCAGCCTGTTCCAGGGCTCTGTCACCCTCACTGGTAAGAAATTCTTCCTCAAGTTCCTGTGGAACTTTTGGTGCCTCAATTTGTGGCTGTTTCCTCTAGTTCTATCACTGGCCACCACTGAGAAGAGGCCAGCCCCCTCCTCCTCACTCCCTTTCTTGAGATATTTCTATACATTGATCAGGTCCCCTCTCAGTCTTCTCTTCCCCAGGCTGAAGAGGCCCAGCTCTCTCAGCCTTTGCTCATAAGGCAGATGTTCCAGACCCCTAATCATCTTTGTGGCCCTGCGCTGGACTCTCTCTAGCAGCTCCACGTCCCTCCTGCACTGGGGAGCCCAGAACTGCACACAGTGCTCGAGGTGCGGCCTCACCAGGGCTGAGTAGAGGGGCAGAATCACCTCCCTCGACCTGCTGGAGACGCTCTGCTTAATGCACCCCAAGATCCCATTGGCCTTCTTGGCCACGAGGGCACACTGCTGCCTCATGGTCAACTTGTCGTCCACCATGACGCCCAGGTCCCTCTCTGTGGGGCTGCTCTCCAGTCCAAGAAGCATGCTGAAGAGTGAGAGCCGCTACAGCAAAACTGTGCTTGTGCAGGCTGCTCCTCTTTTCTCTGCTCAGTCTCCACAAAAGGTCACTTAGGAGTGGGACATGTCTCTGACTGGCTTGTCCAAGAAGGGCCTCGCTGGGAGACACAGCCCAGATGTGCAAAGCATGTGAGCTATAAAACCCAGAATTTGCCTGAATCAGCCTTTCCATCCAGCACACCTGAGCCTGCTAACAGGGAGATGTGGTAGCTGCACACTTGAGACCAGTGACCAGAGAGGAGCTGGAAGGGCAAAGGTGCATGATGAGCGTTGGACACAGCCTGTGCCCCTGCAAATCATGAGCTCAGGTCGCTCCCGAAACACATAGCATATGGCAGGCAATTAGTGAGCATGTGTTAAGTCTACTTCTCAAGCCCTTTCTTTAGTGCATCCTTCTCCTGTGCTGACCAAACGTGCCAAATCCAACCAGTTCACAGCTACCAGAACCATTAGCTTTAGCTCCACCAAGAGAAACTTTGCTGGTTACCCTTCTGGGACACATTGCCCAAAGCAGAGAGAGTGTCCCTCTCTCAGCGCCGTGGGATGTAATGTATGTCAAGATATTTGGGGGAAAAAAAATTAAAAAGGAACATGCAATGGGTGCCAATGCTTTTTAGGGTTGTGGGAGGCTGTTTGGCACTCAAGTCCATGTCCCAGCCTGGGGCACGCTCTGAATCCAGCCCTCACGTGGCTGCCCAATGCTGCCCGTGGTCTCTGCTACGGTCTCATCTCCATTGCTATAGGCTGCAAGGGCCAGTTATGCTCTCTTACAGTGCAGCTGGACAATGGGAGCAGCTGCCAGCATCACTATGACTCTCCTGATAATTTAAACCTCCTTGTCTGAATACTGGGTTTGGTTGAGTATTTCCCCTTAAAGAGCACTGCCAGAGCTGTTAGGCTGAAATATGTGACATATCATGCATATATTGATTTGTTTACTGTAGCGTGCATGGTAAGTTGGGCACTTTGGGGGCTGATTACTTTGGGAGATGCAAGATAATGAAATGTTTCAAATCTTTTCAAGGCAGCTTTAAGTCCCGGCCGCTGTCCAGGTGAGCAGGGGATGAGTTCAGACACCCACAGCAAGCTCTCCTTCACTGATCGCTGTCCAGTGCCTTGGGTAGCTGGCAAGCTCTGGGGCAGCGCAAGTCGTTGGTGCTGACGGTTACTCTGGCTGGAGAGTGAGCAGGGTCACAGCACAGGCGAGGCAGGTTTGCTCCGGGGACAGACCATCCTGCTGCCCTCTGCATTTTTCTTTTCCTTTTTAAGGTTTGTCAGATAATGGGTGCAGCGTTAGATCCAATGTTATGAACGGCAGATACTTGCAGATGAAATTATTTCAACATATAATAACACAAAGATTCATTGGCAGAGCAGCTCTCCAGGAGAACATCATCTTTCCCTGTGCAAGGAGCCGCCTCCATCTGTAATCCCCTGGATGCCACCAGATAGCATCCCAGCAGGGGGCAAGCAGGGCTAGGGCTGTGTGCCAGACCTCTCCCTGCAGAGGAGGATGTTATCCCAAACACATTATTCAACAAAGATGTCAGTTCAGGGTTTTTTTTTTTGGGGTTTTTTTTTTTTTTTTTTGTACTATCTAAAAACAAAATCATAGCCATTTGAATCAGGCTCTTTATTAAATAAGTTTATATCCACGTCATATTTCTTCTCCGGTAATGCCAGCATTAAACCTTCCAAAATCCTGAGTCAAACCTTAAGAAATAGAATAAAGTATAATTGCCTGAAATATCATGAAATTGAAAGAAGAAACACAATTTCAGGCTGCTTTTCTCCTTTTTTCTTTTTCCTGTCTTCATGATTTAAGTCCCATTCGTGCCATGGTTTTGTGCATGTGTCTACAAAGTGCCACAGACATGTCCTGCTTCTTTGTGTTTTAAAGGGCCAGTCATCTTACCCGCATGCTTGAGCGTAGGCTACATTTCACCCCCAAAGCCCTCAGGGCTGAAACTGGAGTAAGAGGTGTTTGTCCTGCCTAGGCCAATGAAGCTGCTCCCCCTGCCTTGCCCCTCTGCATTCTTCAGAGGCAGCTCAGTGCTCACAAGTGGGTATCTGCAACCGCATCCCTGCATCCTGTTCTGCAAATGGGAGCCACAAGGAAGAGCAACACAAGATTAAGGGGCTTCTGGTGCTTGGTCCCCCTTGGTGAGAGTCCCTATGTTTTGTAGAGATTTTCTCTGTATTTTTGCCATTTCAGTCGACCGCCTGACGTCCTAATGTTCCTCTGGGTGCTGAAGCAGCAGGTGCCACTTGTGGTGGTGAATTGGCCGACCTGGGAGCTGCCTCCAAACCTGTCCCCTCACTGCTGCAGCTAACAAGCTCCTACCAGCACTCAGGGGCAAAAGGTGCAAATATACTTGAGGAGCTCCTCTTAGCAAGGTGTTTCCAGACATACACGGGTCCTTAACACCAGTTGTCACATCTTGCTTAGGCCAACTGCCTTCCGAAATGGTTGAGGACCCAATCCAATCCCTGCTGAAATCAAGGAATGTTGTCAGTCAGAGCCTATGCACTTGGAGCTGAAACCATTCTCTGTGTCTTTGTGGCACAGCAGACTGGAAGAAGAGGACGAGCGGTGCCACGCTGCTGCCTTGTCTCGCGTCGCGACACTTTCCCGGGATGCTGAGCATCTTTCCTCGCAGACACAGCAGTTATGTGGGCTGTGCTGAGACAGACGGCTCTCAGGCCAAGGGCGGTTGTTTACTCAACACACTGTACGAAAGCGATTTCAGAATTTCATCCAGGAAGAAGAGGGCTGGGAAGCATTTCAGGATGTTGAGTCCTTGCCTCTCTGAAAAAGTGTTAAGAGCACAAGCATCCATTTTGTCACATTTATTTGTGAGTAGGAGGTAGCTTATCCCACCGCAGGTCTCCTTTGCACTGCAGAGAGTGTGTCCACCATGCTGTATTGCGATATGCCTGTGCCAGGAAAGCAAAACGGTCTTTCACACATTCCAGAGCAGTTCTACTAAATACACTTGAACAGTCTTGCTTGCGACCACCCTCCCAGTGCAGGTACCAGGAGAGAAGGAAATCCTGCCAGGGTGACACCTCCTATGGCCATTCCCAGGTGGGAAAGCTCACGAGGCGGCAGCAGTGCCGCTGTCCATGCGGTGACACTGCCCCCAAACGCTACCACAAAGTGCAGAAGTGCAGAAATGCCCTCAGCAATCTGGGCTTCTCAGAGCACGGCTATGCCCGTCATCGCTGTACCCTAATACTGCCAGGAAATCTGAGCTTCCATTTCAAGCAGCCTCTGTTTGGATCATGTGAAAGATCAGGTCTGTTTCATTATTTTCACGAAGATGCAATACAAATATCCTTTTAAATAGCTGCCATTTTGCTGAATTTAGCATTAACTTTGGAAGCTAATGTTAGGCAATCACTCAGCTTGTTTATAGCTAGTTGTAATAGTAATGCAGGTATGCTCTTTGTAAGATATAGTACCATTTGAGCAGCTCCAGAAGCTGTGAATAGAGCCACATCTGGCTCCACTTACAAATGATAATTCATGTTGGGGTGTCTTTTTTTCTTTCTTTTTATTTTTTTTTTCCTTGCTAAAAATGAAAGGAAAGATGATATGATTGGAAATGTCAGGCTTGCATGGTGTGGGCGGGATGCCTGTAATTTCTCAGCCAGAGTAATACTGTGTTATTGAGAAGTTCTCTAAAGGCAGACAAGCTGAAAACACGCTTTTTTAAAACAACACACAAGAGGTTTACAATCTGTCACATGCCTCTAATTGGTTTGTATTATATGTGCATGCTGATAGCCTCCAAATATGTGCCCCGTCATTCATCCTTTCTGTCGCTGTGCCTGGCACCCTGCCTCCCGCAGCTGTGCTGTCACGCTGCTGAGTTTGCCGGGCCTCTGCCCCCACTCACCTCTCTGCCTTTGCTACTTTCATGAGTGTTTAAACTGAGACCTTTCTCATGGATGTTTCTCATTTGTTGCGTTGCAGGAACACTGAACGGGCTCTCACGTGCCAGCTGCTCCGCAGAGAGTGAAACAGCAGTTGCTGTGAAGACCTTCAGTAGCAGAGAAGCTCAACAAGTGGTCAGAGGAGAGGCAAAGTGGAGCAGTCAGCGGCTGATTGCGGAATATGTCCCTGCATCCAAGGTAAGGATCATTTGGCAGGTGCCTTTTTCCTACAAGTTGTCCTGCACATCCCCTCTTGAGCATGGGTGGAGACTGGACTCAGGCTGCGGCTGTGACGACCTTTGCTTAGCCACGTGCACATGCCACGGATGTCATAAAAGAATTGCAGATCCCATCTCATTTAACGCCCTGCTCAGGGACCAGGGGATCCCCTGAACAGCTCTCTGACGGCTTGAGATAACTTGGGTCATTTGAAAGCCAGCGGAAAATTTTCCACTAGGAAAAATGTCTGGAAGATGTTTGCCAAAATCAAGCTTTCCATATGAACTGTTGATATCAGTGACTGCTGGTTTTGGCAAAAGTTCTTGAAAAAATGTTTATTTTAAAGTATCTTTTTGTTCCAAAAGTATATTTTGTATTGTAAATCGTTTAATACTGCAACATTATGGAATAGCAGAATGAAATGGTCCAGCTTTGTTGAAATATAGCATTTCCAAAATGATTTTTGGCGGGAAAAGATGGATGCAACAGTTAGCTACATGTTGGCATTAGAAGGAATTTCAGAGTGCCAAAATTTCCTGGAAAACAGAGATCCCGTTTCCTTCTTGCCTCCAGTTTTCAATGTGAAACTCCCAAGCTTCTCTGCATAGAGATGTTTGTGGCTTCTCCCTGCATTTGAAGCAGCTGCCACATTCCAGGGGCTGGTGAAATGACCCCAGTGCACAAGATTGCATGTTGTTTTGTGTATGCTTTGGGGGTGACATAAGATCATCGCCATGGCTGATAATGTATTGTCCTTCCTTTGGGTGTTCCGACAAGAGGAGCCAAGAGCATTCTCTGCAATCGCTCTCAGCGGTGCACAGCCCTGTCAGACAGATATGCATAAAGTCCCCTCCACAAAGAAAGGACTTTGTCACTTTTAGAAGTGGAAAATGGATTGCCAAAGACTGAGAGAGATGAAGTAACTCGACCCTGGACCCGACAGCAGGTCAGCTGGTTGTTGGGGAAAACCATCCCGTCTCCAGACCAACAATCCCATGCTTTGCCTATTAGTCACTGCTGCCCCTCTTCCGTTAAAGAGGAGACAGGAGGTATGATGTTTATTTTCTGATGCTTCCCGTGCCCATCTGGGTTTCCTCAGCCCCTTTTCACTCTGTGTTTATGTCACTCTGTGTTTGTGTCATATCAAAGAGGAACCCGAGCAACATGGATGCTCAGAGCGCTGCCTGGAGACTCTATGAAACCCTGTAGAGAGATAGGGGCATTCCTTCTTGCCCTCACTGAACACAGCATTTCATTAGCTGCTTTCCATCCTCCGGGACAAGAGAGTATTCCTCCTTCAGAGAGACCAAGATGATCAAGGGACTGGAGCACCTACCATATGAGGAGAGGTTAAATGGGCTGGGCCTGTTTAGCTGAGAGAAGAGAAGGATGAGAGGGGATCTAATCAACATGTACAAATTCTTGAGGTATGACTGTAGGGAGGAAGGGGCTAAACTGTTCTCCATAGTGGCTGGTGATAGGACAAGGGGCAGTGGTTTTAAGCTGAGGCACAGGAGGTTTCATCTTCGGATGAGGAGGAACTTCTCTGCTGTGAGGGGACGGAGCCCTGGAACGGGCTGCCCAGAGAGGCTGGGGAGGCTCCTGCTCTGGAGATCTCCGAACCCTCCTGGATGCCACCCTGTGCCATGTGCTCCAGGTCTCCCTGCTGTCCAGTGGGGTTGGACTAGATGATCTCTAGAGGTCCCTTCCAACCCTAAAGATTCTGTGATTCTGTGAGACCTATGAAATGATATGAAGCATGATGTTTCGGTGTGACAGTCCTTGCTCACCTGAAAAAGAGCCCAGCACAAAGAAAGGAAAGAGGATTTGTGCTGCAGAAGGGCATGTTCCTCTTTGGGGACAGTTGATTGTCCATCCACCAACCCTACAGGGCATCCAAAACGCTTGCAACTCCTGAGCTAAGCTGCCAGTGCAGAACAAGGGTCACTCTGACTGAGAAGCAGATATCAAAACTTTGCTTCCCACAGTGCTTTGTATAATACCTTTTGCCTGGAAGACAAGCAGTATAAAAAAATTGATTCAAGTTCCTAAATCTGGATGAATTCACCCTGCTTTATAGGACAAATTTGGCACTATCTTGCCTGGGCAGGGAGACAAAGCCTCCTGCCTAGAAGAAGTGGCTGCTGGGCATTCATTCCCCTTGGCAAGTCCACAACAGGGCTCTAATCAGCTGTGAATAACTGTCCCATTCAATATAGCTCCTTTCGGTATGCAGATAGGCTTGACATGCTCTCTTGATTTCAGACAAGCTGATGAAAAGCCAGATAAGCACGCGACATCCATCTGCACATCTGTGCAAGCTGGTGCTGCTGCAGGTTTCACAGGAACGTGACGGCTCACAGTGAAATGCAACTCCTGTTAGACAGGCAATCTGCAGCCGCTTTTCCAGGCTGCTTCTCCCACTGAGACTTGCTTTTAAAATTACAGTCTATTGATTTCTTGCTTATCTGCCCTCTCTTCTTAGCCCTCAGCGGGTAGCAAGGCCCTTTGGAGGACTGGTTACTCATGGCGATGGTTTCTGAACGCCGGTGTTTCCCAACAGTGATTGCTGCTTTGCTCTACTTTTCTTTTGTTTCATTCTTTTTCAGGTATGCTTGCACCCTGGCTCATGCACATCAGTATGTTCTGTTGAGAAGGACCAGGCACAGGGCAGGGCAGGATGTTATTTTTAACATGTGGAGGTCGTTGTGGCATTCCCTGTTGAAAGAGGATATGAAGGAAGAGCGAGCAGAGGTGTTACCCTCACAGAGCCTCGAGGAATTAGGCATTAATGTTCCCATTTGCTTTGGAGGGAAATCAAGACACGGAAAATAGAAGTAGTGGTTCAAGATCAAGCAGAAAGGAGGCTGTTGCAGAACTAACTAAACAGCAGAGAAAAACAATTGACTGTTTTTTTCCCTAGGAACATCTCCATTCCCCTGGTATTTCTGTAACACTTTTTGTGGTCCAAGTGGGGACTCTGTGTACAGCCACATAGCCTTTGGCTGGTTCTGTGACATCCTTAGACATACCTTTCTTTCAATTCCCCTGCTTGCATTGCTACTATATGTGTTTCTGGGCAGCTATCGAGCCCCACATTTGATACCTGGTTGAAATGGAGTATCGTTTGCATTGGAGATGCTCAAGACAGCACTTTCCTCCCCGCAAGGCAGCAACCGCACTGTCCTGCTCCATGCTCCACAGCGGTTGAGAAGCACCAACCTCGCTCGCCTTTGGGCAGGCCAGCTGGCTGAAAGTGCTGGTGTAAACCCCTGCCCGTGGAGCCGCGCGGAGCTGGCAGCGATGCCTGCTGCTGTGTGTCCCTGCAGCCGTGCGTCCCTCCACGTGGCTGGCATGGCCCCGTAGCCTCCTTTCGAAGAGGGCTGCGAGAGCTGGCAGGCTTGAGTGAAAAGAGAGAAGAACCAGGAAAAGGGCACTTGTGTTCTGGGGCTATTGAGCAGCAGCCAGGCTGGGCGTCTCTCTGAGTACCTCTTTGCCCAGGTCCTAGCTCTGGTTTTTCTCTCCTTTCTGCTTTCAAACCATCCCTCGCTCCGTCTGGCAACATTTCCTCTCACCCTAAGGACACTTAGCACCCAAAGCAGCTTAAAGTGCTCCATCCTGCACCTCTGCACTACTGCTAAGGGTCTTCAAATAGCTATAGAGCTGGCTCTGCCAAGAGATTTTGAAGGCAGAGGGCAGGGAATAGCCTTTTTTTTTTTTTCCTTTCAAAGCATTAAGAAAATGTTCTTATGGGTTAAATTTCTCTGTTTTGGCTGGAACTCATAAATATTTCCCTTTAACCAAAAGTTAACGTAAGGTAGCCCCTTTGTAGGGCCAGTTAGTGCAGTACAGTGAATTCACTCAACACCAGCCCTGCGTAGAGCATGTCCAGTGTGCGAAGCCCGTGGTTTGTCTCTCTTGGGGACAGACGAAGGTAGCTAAGCTGAAATTGACTGCAGGGTTGATGTGATGTCTCCTGGCAGCACATGCACCAAAGGCAGCTGCACGGATACCATCTCCTGCCTTGCAGTGATTCGTCTCTGTCCTGCCACCGCATGGCCAGCACGGCCAGCGCTGATGAGCTGGTGCTTTCCTCTGCAAAGGGCCTGACCCCTGCTGTCCCTATGGGAAGGAGGAGCTGCCACCTGCTTTCATAAGCACAGCAGACACTCTGGGAGCAGCACGCTGGGTTTTCCAGGAGGAGGGATGTGCCTGCAGACAGGGCCCAGCCACCACTGCCTTGGGAGCAGTGCTGCCCCTGGGGCGCTGCTGCCTCTCTGTGGAGCACTCTGAGCATGAGGGGGTTTTGCCCATGTTTTTAAAACAACCTTTGTAAGAGTTTGGGGGTGCAGGACCTGTGCCGGGATTCAGCTGAGCATCTTAAAGCCAGGCTCAGGGGGACCACATTTTCAAAGGTACATAGGTGACTAAAGGATGTGAATCGCTCCTGCCTTCATTTGGAGCCAAGATCCATGTCAGCTAAGTCCTTGGAAACCTTTGCAAGAAGGCCATAGAGAAGCATGGGAAAGCCTGCTTTTCATGTGATGCTTAGGCTAATCTGAGTCAGTTGCGATTAAAACAAATATTGTCTTAACTGGAACTCTTCCACAGCTTCTTAGTGCTAAAGGATCTTATGAAGGATGCATGATATCATACAAGGCAAAAGAAAGGTCTATCACACACAGCAAAACTCTATTCTTGGTGGCCTTTAGTTCTGAGAAGGAAGAGAGAGAGCCTGAAAGTGACTTCAGTGGTGCTGAATGCTCAGACTAACTCTTAATTACACAGGGAGGCACTTGGATAGCTCCACAACTGAAAGAATCCTTGGCTGTACTTGAGTGTCATCAAGAATCCTGAGCTAAGCATTAATCCCATTCTGCAGCTGGAGAAACCGAAGAGGATAGAGAGATACAGGCATGGGCAGAGCCACAACCATCCATGCCCAGGGAGGAGCAGGGTGGCTGTGGGACAGGCAGCTGGTTGTGCCGCCTGCCTACACGGGTCATCACAGCCTCACTGTGCTCATGGCTCCTGATGATGCTCCCACCTGACACCAGCTTGCTCCTCTGCCTCACCACAGAAGAGGCAGACCAGAAAGTCTGGTGTGAGCTCGGAGACCCAAGGGCAGCATCCCTGGGAAAAGAGCCACCTTTGTCCATCAGGAGGACAAAACTCTGTGTTTTTTAGAGCTGAACTGATGTGTTCTGGGCTTTCAGGGTTATATTTCACTTCATCACCCCATCTGCAGCCTGCAGGAGAGCCTTCATCGATCACCCGGACTGTGTCACGCTATGAGTCGGCAGTGGCCAGGGCAGGGTCAGTGCTGGGCCTTTCTCTTTGCTCTGCAAAAGCCTGGCACGCTTTAGAGACCTGTATAAATATCAAGCTGCTGGCAGCACTCCCAGGTAAAATGGGGACACAGATGTCAGGGCCTGGAGGCGCTGGTGATGGAAGGCCATTCTTTGTGCAAGAAAAGCTTCTCAAGCTGTTTCCTTTCAGACCCTCCTCCAGCAATTTTTCTCCTCAGAAGGTGCCACACAGAGCGGTCCACGCTTTTGGAAATCAGCCTGGCTGGAACATAAATTGAGGCCAGGCTGAGCAAAGCAGCTGGAAGTGCCATGACTGTTCTCTCATCCAGCCGCTGCTAATCCTTCCAGATTGAGAAAGAAGAAATAGGAAGCAAACCTCACATCTAAGTGACCAGGATTGGCTTATCACGCATTCTCCTTTCCAAGATGCCGAGTTATTTTTTTTCCCCTCACCTGTCAGGAAGGTTAACGCTGAGGCAATGCCGAAGCGGGCTCAGCAGTCCTCACCTGGGCTGCCGCCTTTGCTGCCGTGGCTAATGGCAAGAGGCAAGCACCGTGTTTCAGGAGAGCTCTGTTAGAAAGAAAAGAGAAAAACAGCACCACAGTTACTGCAGCCGCATGTCACAGTGATTTCATGCAAGGTGCTTGGCACTCACCAGCCAAAACGCATTCCTTACCTTGCTCTGCAGCTCTCGGTGCCTCCATCTGCTGGGCCTGTGAGCAGTAGTGTGGGAGATCCTCTGTCCAAGGAGATGTAATGCAGTTTGTTGTCCTGGGGCTGCTGCTCTGCATGAGGCAAGAGCAAGGAGCTGCTGCTGGCTTGGTCAGAGGTGAGGATGAAGAGGGGAGGAAACCTAGTTTGCAACCTCCTTCCTCTCCAATGAAATACAACCATGAAATGGGTTTGACACTCCTGTTCAGGATTAGTGAGAGAACCCAAAGTGCTCTTCATTTGAAGGCTGATATCCTCTTCCTCAGACACATCTGGGGAGCAGAGGTGGCAGGCCGCTCTGGTTGCAGCAGGGATCTGCCAAGCTTCTGGGCTCCGCATACTCCGTGGCCGTGCCGTTGCCCGCCTTTCCTACCATCATGCTGGTTCCTCCAGAACAATGTTCGCTGGCTTGCACAGAAGGTCCTGGTGTTGCAAGGACTGCATGTCTGTGCAGAGGTAAGTGCTCAGGGGAGCCTTGCAGCCCCCAGCCAGCATCTGGTTGGGCAGCAGAGCAGTTGAAGAAGAGCCTTGGACACCGGACTGTGTGCTTTATACCCTTCTCCTTGATAGCCAGAGCAAGCAGCGGTGTCCTGGCCTGCACCTCTGCACTGATCCCACACCTCTCCGTGAGGAAGGAAGGCTGAGGCCATTCCCTCTCATTATTCCAGAGGCAGTTGTTCCTCACGAAGTGTCACAGTGAGTCTGTGTGTTTTTTCATCTGTGGTGAAAATTGTCTTCCAGATGCCTAGGCAGGGAGTATGCAATACGCTGGAGAGCAGCCTGGGGAAAGGCAAATGGAGAATTGTTTTAACCCTGCTGCCCCTTGCAGAAGGCCTCCTTCAAAAGGGAAAGCCGCTCCTCCTTACCAAAATCCCTCCTTTCGTTTGACATGCAAACAGATCTTAGACCTTCTCTCAAGGCATCTGAGGTGATGCTGGCATCAAGAGGAGCAAAGCAAAGAGTTTTGCATATCAAAGAATAAAGCATCACATCATCTGCAGGGCTGCACGCTAGCCCCAAGGCTCTGTGTCATGTGGGGAGTTCATGGCACCACTGCATGGGTTTTGCTGAAAGGAAGAGCACTAGTAAAGTTCCCCAATGTCTGAGCACAACTTTTCTTAAGGAACTGGATCTGGAGACTCATTGACTCTTCTGCTATCGCTTGCTGTGCTCAGATGCTCCAGAGAAAGTTGTAGCACTCCAAATTACCTGGGGATGGGGAAAATCTGCTTCCAGACTCAGATGTCCTCTTGAGCTTTGAGCAACGTCAGGTTCAATTACTAGTAGATAAGCTTTACCTCGCAAAAACACAAAGGCACAAATCCATTGCCAATGAAACAGCGAGAGTAAGAACAACACTGAGTTAAAATCAGTACTTTCAAACACTCAAATTAACACCACCTTATTAATCCGCCCCTCTTGAGGAGCACTTCTTTCACTATGGCTATATGCACTGCCCTCAGCTTTGCAAAAGATGATACCCTCTTTCACCACACCAAAAACATCCTGATTTTCCAGTGTTTCTGCATGGTGCTTGAAACAAACAAAAAAGAAAAGGGAAAATTATTTTGATCCTTTCTTCTTCCTGGCCATCCAGCTTGGAAGCAGAGTGCCCACAGCATCATCAGTAGGCAGCACTAAATGCATTTGTTGAAAGAGAAACCATGCAAAACCTGCATGTTTCAGAGAGTTGTCTCTTTTGAAGAGCACTGTCACCCTGTGTCATTCTTTCCCCAATCTGTAAGCATCCATAGGCTATTTCTATAGGATAATTCTATATATTGGGACCCCTGTTCTCACAGTGTATTTATTATGAATGATCCCTGAGGGCCATTCTCTGAACTGGCATGAGAAGGCAAGTGTTCCTGCACAGGTTTTTATGACTTTCAGGGCAGCCAGATTGTTCAGAACTCTTCCGGAGTATCTGCTTTGTTGTGGGATGAGATAACCATTTCTTCCTGAGTGCAAGAGCCGCAAGGATGCAAATCCCATCAATTTTAGGCTGTCTTGTGTTGATTTTGATATTGGATTTTTTTCTGCACACAACACATGCTCCCCTTCCTTCTCAAAGCCTGCATTTTGACTGGCTGAGTGATTCACAATCATCCTTAATGAAGGTAATTAGCAAGGAAATTGTGATTTGTTATTTAGATTGATGGGATTCTGTCAAAAGGAGTTAGTTTTCAAATCTGGCCTGCTTTATTACTTTGACAAGCTGTCTTATCTTGGAGTGCTCCTAGGCAGGGCTCTTCAAGGCTCAGGGCCAAGTCTGGGTTGTCTTGTTCGGGAGAGGTGGTTTTCCGCAGCTTCATCTGTCAAAAACAGGGCTAGATGAAGTGGTTCTAGATGTGTAAACAGATGAAATTCTAGGCACACAGGAAGTAGGGAAAACCTCTCCTTCCAATGTTACTTACTTTTCTTTAGGTAAGGTTGTGTTGTTGGAATAGAGGTTACATGACAATTTATTGATTTTTTTCCTTAGTAAAAATTGTTCCTGCAATTATAGTCTTTGATTTTCAAAGTGTTTGAAAACTGCAAGCTCAGAAATGAGAAGAGGAATAAAATATCCCCAGACCACTCAGTTCAAAGTAACGTATTTTCTGAGGGTCTGGACTCTCACTTGAGGATCCTTGAGAGCTGGACTTATCACATGCAGGCTTATTTGGCCATAGAAGTGGACGGTTGCCATGGAAATCAGACTGAATGTTCAGTCCAAGATGAGACTGACCGGTTCTCCCCCTTCTCAAGGCCTCCGGAAGATTCAGTTTCCTTCAGCTTTTGGGCAGCCTTGATGGGTGATGCCCACCGAGTGCCAGAGATTGGCCACAGCCCTCAGCTGCCTGGAGGCTTTTACTTGGTATGTTCCTGAGGTGTGACACAGCTTGAATTTGCTTCAGAAACATTGCCTAGGACCACAGCATCAAAATCCACAGATTCTTGTAAAACCTACAACTGTAACATAGCAGTCCGAAGGGCTGTGTCTTGTGTGAGCGTGTGTCAGCCATGGGGTCCCCGTGTCCTCCAGGGTCTCGGGGAGCTCGTCCCTGCGTGTCAAGGTCCCATGTCCCTGGGGCGCGACAGCTTCCCTTTGCGTGTGTCTTGGGCCCTGCAGGGACACGTTGTGCGGGGCCCCCTGAGAGCTGGAGGGCTGCCCCTTGGTGGGGCGGGGGCTTCTTGCCCTTTGGGCATCCATCCCCATGGCCTCATGTCCAGGGAAGTCCTCGAGAGAGCTTGTTGGTGTCCGTGCCCTGCCCCTGGTGTCTGAAATGCTGGGGCTGCCCACGCAGCTGCAGTGGGGATGCTTTGTGTGCGTGAGCTGGCTGGGAAAGAACACGCAACACTCCAGCAAGGATACAGGAATATATATTTAAACTAGAATAACTACAAGAACAAACTATTGAACAATAACAACAGGAATAACAATAGAACAAAGAACAATATTATTCTTTGATTACAAAAATATTCTTTGATTATTTTAATAATCAAAGAACAGCCAAACTATTAAAAATATAAACACATTAAATCCCTATTTTACTCTTGAAGAATCAACTATTTTCTATAATAAGGCGCCTTCCTCGTGATGCAGCGCCTCCTGGCAGCAGCGCGTGTGGAGGTTCCCTTGGCCTGCAAGGGAAGAGGAGGCGTGAGCAGGGCCGAGGAGCGTCTCGGGGGCTCCCCTGCAGCAGAGGCTCTTGGGCGGCTGCGCGGGCTCTTGTCCAGCAGCGC